>ML813436.1:82009-108053 GCA_009831015.1 Picea engelmannii | reverse complement strand
TTATCTTGATGTGTTTTATAAATGTTTCACTTTATCATTGAAGAAATATGCTAGAAATTGGTTTCATGGATTTCCTAATAATAACATAAATTCACTTGATGCTTGTAGAAATGCTTTCTTTAATAGATGGATGGAAAGAAAATATAGTAGATTTATTTTGAATGCATTGACTAATATTAAAAGAAATTAAAATTAGACTGTGGATTAATTTAATTTTAGATTTCATAAAATTGTTTAGGACATCCCTCAAACTCATCAACCTAACCCAACCTCCATCTTGTTGTATTACCTTAACTATTTCCAAGGCCAGTTCAATTTCTTTCTAAATGAAGCCAATCCCAGTGATCTGACAGAAGATAAGAAAAAGGCTAAGAGTTTGGATGACAATTGGACTTTGTCAGGGAAGCCAGGTATCCTAAACCCCCTTAGAGCCAAAGATGATCCTAAGACTAAATTTGTCCATTCTTCCAAGCCCTCTCCTAACCCTTTCACCGCCATCCTAAAGGGAATGAAAGGTTAGAAACAAATTTCATGCTAACAACGAGTACTTTGCATAATAGATTGGTTTAGCTTGAGAGAAATCAGCAACATAACATGTTTCCTCCTAAAAATGGGTATCGGGGCCCTCCTCCAAGTCAAAGGCCTCCCACAACATTGGACTCAACCAATATGCTTAACCATGAATTACCTTACTATTGTCAAGCTTGTGATGGTCTCCATGATGAAATAAATTTTGCTAAGTACATTGAAATGATGAAAGGTAGTTCTCAGAGTAGTGATGGATATTTGGATACTTACAACACTCTGTAGGTGGAAGAAACATGTTCCACTTGTCCCAAGAAAATATGTAACAAGTTAAGTACATGTCCAAAAAAATTCAAAGGGATATTGCATTATTTGTTGAGAAGCCTTCCTCTAAGAAATTAAGAGAATGTATGAAGAAATATTTAAGGATATAACTTATCAAATAAAAAGAGGTAATCTTCCTCAAGGAGATCAACAAGGTCCTCCCAAAGTTCCTAATAAATACAATCAACGTATAGGACCAAATGTGGATATACCTCAAAGTAATGCTTCAATGAATAACCCATTAAATATGAAGTTAGATGTAATTAGTTGGATGAATAATGCTAAGTTGCTTGTCCCCATTGGTGAGTTGGCAAAAATTCCTTTTGTAAGCGAACAAATCAAGGAAGTTTTGGGGCTTGAAGTAACAATTCAATCAACCCAAGTGGTAGATGAAAGTGAAGATGCCCCTATTATTATTCAAACAATGAATCAAGAAGGAAGGAAGAACCCTAACCATCAACCCTTTTTCATATCTTTAATGGTTGGTCATTTATTATTGCATAATTGTATGTTGGATTCATGAGCCTCTACCAATGTGATGTCCCTCAATGTGATGACTCAATTGGGACTCAAAACCATTTGAACATATAGAAACACGTGCTATGGATTCCAGAGAAATTAAATTCTGTGGTTTGATAAAGGATCTTCGTGTGAGTTTAGTAGTCTTTTAAGTTATTTTTTTTACTATGGATGTGGTTGAGATCGACGTTCTAGATGCTTGAGGAATGTTTTTATTCCGCAAGTGGGATGTTGATCTTGGAGGTAGAATCCAAATGGACCTATCTTATGATACTATTGTCATGGGTGAGAATACCTATGTGACCTTGCACCATGGGAAAATGAGGAAGTATCATGTAGAAGACTCCTTTTAAGATCCTATGAATGAATTGGTTTTCTATGAAGAAGATTTAGGATGTTATAGTGTTCTTGCAATTGAGATAAATCCCCAAGAAGATGTCAGCATTTCTTGGAAAATGAACTTTGATGGAGCTAAGTCTAGAACAAGGGTTGGTGCAGGAAGTGTTTGTTTCCCCTAAGGGTGACATTTTGTGTTATGTCTTTCTTTTATAATTTGAAGCAATGAACAATGTAGCTGAGTATGAATCCCTTTTGCTTGGATTGAATATGTCTAAGGACATGGGAATTAAAAGTTTGAAATTCAAGGTGACTCTGATTTGGTAACCCTACAGGTAAAGAATAAATTTGCATGTAAGAATGACAGATTGAAAAGGTACAGAAATGCAGTGTGGGATACCATGTAATGGTTTGATGCTTTGTATTTAAAAGCAGATAATAGAATGTTTAATTATAAATCTAATGCTTTAGTTGTTGTTGCTTCTACTCTTCAACCATGGAAGGATTCATTAGAAGGTGGGAAGTTAGAGATCATTTTTAGACCTTCTGTGCCCAACAACATTGAACATTTGCAAGTTTTTGATGATGATGTACAAATTATAAGATTCATTAACAACCTTCAAGACTTTTCCAAGAATGAGATTGATTGGAGAGGAGTAAAGTATCAAGAGCAGTTGTTAGATAATATGATCCCCGTCGGCATGATTCCTTTAGAAGGAATGTTTGAAAGACATGACATGTACAAATAAAAGAAAGAGATGGTTAAACCTAATGAGTACATGGAAGTCAATATTGGTTCTTTATAAAGTCTGAAGACTTTGAAAATTGGCAAAGGAATTTCACGTGAAGAAAAAAGGGAAATTGAGAATTTGATTAGAGAATATAGAAATATCTTTTCTTGGTCCATGATGATTTGAAATTTTACAAAGGTGATATTATCCAACATACTATACCTTTGAAGGAGGATGCTAAGACTTTTCGACAAAAGTTGAGATAGATTAATCTGAAATTGGCCCCTCTTATTCAAAAAGAGTTGCAGAAGTTGCTTGTAGCAAAGATAATTGCCCCTACAAGGAATTCAACTTGGTTATCCAACCTTGTAGTGGTAAGAAAAAAGATAGGTGATCTAGAGCTGGAAGTTGCATAGTTACGAGGAGAAAAAGTTTTGAAGGTTGAAGATGAAAAGCACTTTCTCTTAGATTGTCCGGCCTATAACCATATTAGATCTCATTTTCAAAATATTGATCACACTACCGACCTTCCTAACCTCTTAACTCAACAAAAGTATGGTGATCTTGGAAAGCTTCTCTTAATGCTTTTCAAGCACAGAAACAAAATTCTAAAGAATCACAAGTAATCACTTACCCTCTTAAGGTCCGATAGACGAATTAGGTCTTAGTGGATGTTAATCATCATCATCATCATCATCATCATCATTCAAGCGTCTCAATGAAATGGGTTAAAAGTGCAATGAAGTTGTAGGGATGTGGGTAGTGGCTAAAATCCGAGATCAATAGATATAGGTGATTAGTCTAAACATTTTATCTTTTTGACTTTTTCCAACCACTATCATCAGAATGTGACAATACAATTGTTGGCGAAATCACAATTTTACATTGATTCAGCAAATCACTTGGATCCATGGTAGATCCATGGTAGATTTATTGGCCTCGGATAACACCTGAATTGGATTTTTCATGTGAAAAAAAAAAACTAATTTCTCCCGTATTTTTATCACAACTCCGTACTGTGCATTCATTGTTTTTTGCCTAGATATTTCGTGTTGTGCCTTCTACGATGGAGGAACCGCTTGACAACAGCAGCGCCATGTGCCCGATCGTGCTGTGCAAATTCTTGTCTCGATTCTGTGTCAGCTTCCTGCGATTCATCTCTCATTTTTTGGTCGGGTTCAATTCGTGAAAGAATTTCAAGGAGATTTTCTAACCAAATAGTCTTTTTGTCTTTAGAGCTTGGAATTATTGGAATAAGGATTTGCTTGGTGTTCTACAACGGTGATATAGTATCATTTTGGACTTTAGAGAGCACCCTTTTCTCAAAGTAGCGCACCCATTTTTTTCTGTTGGGGACCGGCACATTTTTTTCAGAATTTATATATGTGTACTTTTCCTTACTAACGAGGGAAGGGATTGTTTTAATGGATTTTAACATTAATTAGGTCGTCCATTAACTAACCATGGCAAACCAAATTTGGTGACGTGTTTTAATGTTTTTAATACATAAATTTATGTTTTTTGAAAATTATTTTTTGAAATCAATATTTATAATTTATGACTGGAAAATGTCATCGACATGACTAGGACGTGACAATGGTTTGACGGTATAAAAATATAGTAAACAAATTCCTATTTATTATTGATTGATTATGGTGTTTTTTATTAGTGAATTGGAAGATGGAGAGAAAAAATTATAGAATTTACTCATATGAATTGCAGAAATAACACATTACAACAATAATAGGCAATAAAACAAATTAGTATATCATAAAATCTTATATCTTTATTGATGGGAGTAATGTTCACTTTTCTATTCGAGGGGGAGACCTTCAATAAGTAGATCTCCTATTACAATATACTTCACAAGACATCTCATTACATTTCTTCTACTTCTTTATATAGTTTTATCTACCTCCTAGGAATATTATAGAGAAGGAACTTTCTAGTAGGAGGAACCTTCTAGTAAGCCTACCTACATGGGCCTTATTTATTATAGATGACCTCCATACATAACAACCTATCTATCTACTTAGGGGGTTAGGGTACAACCCTAACATGCCCTCCCCCTTAAAAAGCAACATTGTCCTCAAGGTTGGAGATGATGGAATTGATGAAGGATCTTTGTTGGTTCCCATGTGGCATGCTCAGATTGTGTATCCTTCCACTGTATTAGAACCTCTTGGATAGTGCACTAGCATAGATGGTGTTTTCTTTTGTCGAAGATAGCCTTCGGCTGCAACCAAATGGAACCTTCATCATCAAGTTCTAGAAAGATAGTTTGAATATAGCAATTAGATCTTACCACTTTCTTTAAGTAGGAAACATGAAAGATTGGATGAATTTTAGAGTGGCTCAAAAGTTCCATTTTGTAAGCCACTAGTCCAATTTGTTTAAAGACCTTATAGGGGCCATAAAACTTGGGAGAAAGCTTATGGTGGTGGTTGTCTTTGAGGGAGGTCTACTTATAAGGATACAGACAAAGGAACACTTTATCTCCTTCGTCAAAATGGTGTTCGAAACAATGTTGATCAGCCTATTGCTTCATCCTATTTCGAGCCATGACAAGATTATCCTTGAGAGTGTGGAAAATGTTGATCTGAGCTATTAAGGTTTTTTCTACCTCTTGCACCTTAACGTCTCTCGATAAGTAGGATAACATTGATGGGGGTTGTTGGCCATAGATAGCCTCAAAATGAGTGATTCGAGTGGCACCATGATAAGTTGTATTGCACCAAAATTATGCTAGAGATAACCATTGAACCCATTGGGATTGTCATTATGAAGTAAATCAGCTCAAATATACTTCCAAGCATTTGTTGACAGCTTCAATTTGACCATCAATTTAGGGGTGATAGGCAGTGCTAAGATTTAATTGAGTGCCCTGGAGACAAAACAATTCTTGCCAGACATTTCTAGTGAAAGTAGGGTCACGATTTGTCAGAATAGATTGCATCACACCATAGAGTTTAAAGATATTATCCATGAATACTTGAGCAACCATGCAGGGTTTAAAGGGGTGTTACAAAGCACAAAAATGAGCATAGTTGTAAAGGTGATCAACCACAACCATGATGACAGATTTATTTTCATATTTGGGTAACCCCATAATGAATTCCATAGAAATTCTAGCCTATACAATTGGAAAAATGGGTAAACTTGGTTGTAGTTCACCTAGAAGTTTCACTATTTCGCCCTTATGTCATTGGAAAAGGTCACATTCTGCCCCAAAGGCATGGATGTCCTTCTTCATTCCTTTCCCAAAAATTGAATGTTTGATCATTTCATATGTTTTATGAAATCTTGAATGACCTATTGTTGGAGAGGCATGGAGTTTAGATAACCTCGTGGATTTAAAGGTTGACTTCTCATTCAAAGAAAGATGCTCTTTATAGTGAAGCTCTTCACTTTTCCAAGTGTAGCCTTGATATACATAGGGTTCCATTTGAATTTGTTGTATCAAGCGAATGGTATTGGGATCTATTAATCATTCTTTGGCAACATCATTCAACCAATATGGTAGTATGAAGGAGAGTGAAAAGAGAGACCTATCATTTTAATACTTCTGAGAGAAATCATCTACTACCACATTCTCCTTTCCCTTCTTATAAATTATCTCATAGTCATACCCCAACATTTTGGTGACTCAATTATGTTTATCTAGGGATGAAATCCTTTTCTCCAGAAATTGTTTTAGGTTGCGATGACCAGTTTTAATTTGGAAATGTTTCCTAAGAAGGTATGGATGCTAGATATCCATCACATGCAGTATAGGAATCATTTATTTTTCATAAGATGATTTTCCCAAGTGCATCTTACAGATTTTTTTGTTGGTAAAGGCCAATGTGAATCCCTCTTGCATGAGTATTTCTCTAATTCCTTTACCAGAGGTGTCAGATTCTAAGAAAAAATTCTTAGTGAGGTATAGAAGAGAGAGTACTAGGGTTGTACACATAACATTCTTCAAATCCTAGAAGACCTATTCTATGGTATCATACCAACTGAAAGCATTTTTTTAAGCAAGGCTATGAGGGGAGTTGCAATCTTACCATAGTTCCTTGTGAAATTTTGGTAGTAACTAGTGAGACGAAGAAAACCTCTTAAGATTTTAAGAGTTTTGGGATGGGGCCAATCCTTCATCACTTCAATTTATTCATATCTACATGTATACCATTATGACTAATAATATGGTCCAAATATTCCACTTTAAAGACACCAAAGGCACATTTGGACCTCTTGAGAAGGAGTTGATGATTAAAAAGCAGCGGTAAGACTTGATCCACATGGGTGGCATGGGGATGTCAATTTTTATTGTAGATCAAGATTTCATAAAAAAATACAAGGACAAAATGATGTAGATAGGGTTGAAAGATTTTTTCCATGAGACTCTGGAAGGTGGAAGGTGCATTGCAAAGGCCAAAGGGCATCACCAATAATTTGTATTGTCTTGCATGAGTGTGAAAAGTATTTTTGAGAGTATATGCCTCCTTCATGCGAATTTGGTGATAGTTTGAGAGAATGTCAAGTTTGGAAAAGAATTGAGCGCCTTTAATCTCATCCAAAAGGTCATCAATGACTAGAATGAGGAATCTATCCTTGATTGTTATTTTGATGAGAGATTGAAATTCAAGACACATGCGTCAAGTTCCTTCTTTCTTTAGGATCATGAAAATTGGTGATGAATAAGGATTGGTACTAAGGCATATGACACCAACAACTAGTAACTCTTGAACTATCTTTTCAATTTCATTATTTTTGGAAAATGGATGGGAATATGGGCATAGATTGGGTGGGATGATACTTGGTATGAGTGCAATAGAATGATCATGCTCACCTCTAGAGGGTGATAGGCCTTGGGGAGTTTCAAAGATAGAGTGGTGTTTGGCTAAGACTAATTGCATTTCATGATGGATGGGCTGAGAAGGTGTCTCAAATACTTGAATGGAATGGAATTGAGCTAGAATTATCTTTTTAAAGAATCTTTTCCATATGGTCATGGGATTTGATAATCTCTGGAGAACTGGTTGCGATTTCGTGGAACATGTAGTTATGCCCCTCATGTTGGAAACTCATGTATAGCTAAAAAAAGTCCAGGGTGATGGGACCTAATGTCCTTAACCATTTAGAACCCATGCTCACCTTTAGATACTTGGTATGAGTGGAATATAATGATCATGCTCACCTCTGGAGGGTGGTAGGCCTTGGGGAGTTTCCAGACCAATTGGTGTTTGGATAAGACTAGCTACGTGTCAGTAAGGATGGGTTGAGAAGGTGTCTCAAATGCTTGAATGGCATGGAGTTGAGAGGGAATGATTGAATTATCTTTTTAAAGAATCTTTTCCATATGGTGGGAGATGATGATCTCTAGAGAACCGACTATGATTCCTTGGAACATGTTGTGATGCCCCTCCTATTGGAAACTCGTGTATAGCTCACAAAAATACATGGTGATGGGACCTGATGTCTTTATGTTGGAATTATTGTCATTGATGTCATATTATGGCATGACAACACACAACACACACACACACACACACACACACACACAGATATATATATGTGTGTGAACAAGTAAAAAGTGAAATCGAGGCTTCAAACCCATGGGTTTGGGGTATTTTCCCAAGGTGTTGGGAATTAATTATTTAATTAAGGAACATGTTCCTTCATGAAGGGTTATGAAAAAGTACAAAGAGAGAAAGAATTGAGAGAAAGTGTGTGTGAAAAATGAATTAGAAAATATTGAATTATGAAATCAGTTTCAGGTCATCTTGGAATTTTTGTGATTAATTTTTTTCTAAGATGTTTCATATCTTGAAAGTTGTAAGAGACAGAGGATATATCTGTAACATCCCACTCTTGCGTGCACTAAGCGAACTTATTCTTTGAGGACACTTGCTTGTAAGTGATCTGGATTATTATACTATTGGGCATTTGATTATGATTATGAGGCGCTATGAATTGATGACTTGTTATTTTGTTGTATTGACATAGACAGGTGCTATTGACTCGGTTTTCCTGAGTGTGTAGGATTTTGGACCTTGAGGATGTAGAGGCATCGATGAAACCCCTTGGACTCTGGATCAAGTCAGGGAGTGGACTATTGGGTTTTGATTGTTGTATATATGACATTTGTGCATCTAATTAGATGATATGATTATGGATATTATTTCTGACATGATTCATTGATGATGCATGCTGACGATAGCTTGCCAACCAGACTCACATGTGGAGTAGAGGGGTCACGCACAATAACTAGAGACATTGAGGGAGAGGTGTGGACAGCATCCCTGCCATAGCCTACTAGCACTCTCATCGTGGCTCAAACTGTAGGTTAACGATTACCTAGTTCGAGAAGACCCATGATCTTGTGAGGGAAGACTGCGACAGTCGCTCACGATGATTCTAAGGGGCGTGCAATAAGGTAGGGGCCTTATTCCTTAGAGGCCCTTAGTATCCCACAAGATCACCTGATGGAGTATTGACTCCAGGGGTTTTTGATGTCTACCAAGTCAATCAAGAGGCGAGTGGCACCCTTGGAGCACAAGTGCGTTCCGAAGGGCACGTCGCGCAAGAAAAATGGAAAGAGGCGAGTGGCACCCTTGGAGCACGTAGTGCATCCTGAAGGGAACGTCGCACAAGGGAAACA
This sequence comes from Picea engelmannii, assembly GCA_009831015.1. Taxonomy (NCBI): domain Eukaryota; kingdom Viridiplantae; phylum Streptophyta; class Pinopsida; order Pinales; family Pinaceae; genus Picea; species Picea engelmannii. The sequence continues at coordinate 98,972 of ML813436.1, read as the reverse complement.
GAATGAGGCGAGCGGCACCCTTGGAGCACCTAGTGCGTCCTAAAGGGCACGTCGTGTTGTTAACTAATAAGTGAATAAACATATATGGCCTTAGAACGAATAATGTAATAAGAAAGATTTAATACAATTTCCATAATAAAATGTCACCCAGCCTAGGAAAATAAAATCTAGGTCTAGGTGATACTTGTGGTAAAAGAAAAAAAAATAATATATATATATATATAATCATCATTAAACATGTGACAAAAGGGGGTAAGAAACTCGATTAAATTATTAAAATCAAATTATGGAGGGATTTAAAACTTTAAAAGGGAATTAATTGTTTGTCACATATACTAATTAAAAATTTTACTAAAATGAAAAAGAGGGAAAAAGGGTAAAGTCTACACTTACTAATTTGAGTTTTAGATAAAAAGGGAAAGAGGGAAATTTAAAAGATCTAGGAAACTAAGGGAAAAAGGGGGAAACATAAAGAGAAAAGGGAAACATAAAGAAAAAAGCAGAATGACTAACTTGGCAAGGAATCTTGCCTTTAAGAACTTTCTAAATTGGACTCAACTAGTAAATTAGTAAGGGGGTAAGTCATTAAATTGTATGAGGGAATATGGGGACACCTAGGAGCGATTCTAGGAATGCTTTTAGGTGGGTGAGGGAAATAGGAGTAATTAATTAATTAATGAAATTAAATTCTGGTGCAATGAAGGGGATGGGTGACACATGTACGGGGAGGATTTTTCTGAATCAAATTATAGGGAATTAAATTAAATGGGAATTTGGGAAAGAAATTAACTTAGAAACTCTATATAAAGGAGGGAGAAGGAGGAGGATGGATCTCTTCTGTCATGTGTAACGTTACGCTACAGAATTTTAGACATGAATGACTTAGCTTGTGGGAGTTGGGATACCCATCTCGGTGAGGAGTGGTAGCTCAGCCTTGCGAGGCGAGCTAGGAGCTAGTTGTTCTCTAGTTCAGTGTGCGTGGCCCCTTTGAGGCTCGAGGGGCTAAGGGGGAAGAAGAGTACCCCTAGCGTTGGTTGGGAGGTACCAGTGAGGTCTCATCGGTCAACAAGTGGGAGTTGCACGGAGCACGCGAGACAACGACTCAGAGCAAATGACTTGAGCTATGGTACACTTACTTGATTCTGCATGGTAGATTATTATTATACCTTATTATTTCATTTATGTATTTTTAATTGGGTAAAGAAAATGTTTGACTCAGCATTTGAACCAAAAACTTAAAATTTCCCCATAGCCTTAAGCTCGATGCTTGACTTGATTCCCTTGGAATTCAATCTCTGCATCTTGTGATTGTCCTTGGGTTTTGTTGATTTTTGTGAAGAGTTGTGCCTTTTACTTCGTCCTCGTCCCTAGTTCATCAGCCCATGCCTGAGCAGTCGGCTAGGAGCTGAATCAACGGTCGTCACTTCGGTGCACAATGACCTATAGATTCTAATGCCCTTCTTTTTTGTGCGTGGATGATGAGTGAAGGATGTGTTTGCCCAATTGTTTACCCCTTCTTATCTCTGCATTTTATCTCTGCCTTGCTTTAGTCTCTTCATGTTATATCACCTCTGCGTCTTAATCGTTCTCGGCATATGAAAACAGTGTTTAGTATTATCTGCATTTCAAAACCCTCAAACACGATTTTTAACTCTACGTTTTTATATATTGATGGATAAATTTAACTCTGTGTTTTTATATATTGTTGGATAAATTTAACTCTGCGTTTTTATATATTGCTGGATAAATTTAACTCTGGGTTTTTATATATTGTTGGATAAATTAACTCTGTTTTGTAGTACCTCCCTCGCAACTTAACTCTGTGTTTGTTTATTGATGGCAACATTCTCTGCATTTTTATACCTCTGCACCTTAATTTATTTGAAGACGATTTTAGTCTACGTTTGTCCACTTGATTGACGGCCTTTACATTTTGACTGAGTTTTTCATTTGAATGACAGTAAGATTGTGATTTGAGACACAGTGAGAAGTTTTCCTTGAGTGCATGCTTCTTGATACACCTGAACCACTACGAAATTTTCACTGGATTACATTGTGATTTGACACTTGTTAAGACTGCAATCATTGTTTGTTAAGACTGTGATTTTTCCAATTGTTACCTGGCGATTTTGGCCACTTGTTAAGACTGTGATTTTTCCAATTGTTACCTGGTGATTTTCCATTTGTTAAGACTGTGATTTTTCCAATTGTTACCAGGCGATTTCGGCCACTTGTTAAGACTACGATTTTTCCATTTTTAAGACAGTAATCGTTGCCTGTTTACCTGACGATTTTCCGCTCTGCTTGGACTACATTTTCTTTAACCTCTCATCTTTAGAAATGTGTTTTGTTTTCAACTATTGGAATGCGATTTTTCGTTACTTTTAATCAGTTTTAAGGGAGAAGTTATGCCCTGCATTTTTCTTACACCTGGCTGGGGTTTCTTTCTCTGCAAAATTTTATTACAATCCATGTGAAGTAACCCAGATAACATGAAGATCAATGCTGCAACTTCCTTCCACTTGACCACGACTTGGTGATAGTCCACTGTGTTTCAGTGCCTAGGCGTCCATCTTAATGTCTAGGTGAGCGTCTTAGGGTCTGGGCGTGGTAGTGGTACATCACTATGGTTTTAGTTTCCCTTGACAGCAACCCTTTAATATGTGTGACAGAATTTTTAATGGATTGACAGAGGTCTGATTATGCAACGATTCCATCATTTACTCGTGTTTTCAGGGTTTCTTGTACTTGTGTTTTCTACGTTTTAGATAGAAAACTCTTATAGCTTACATACAAAGAACTCTTATAGCAAGTTATGATGGCAATCACTGTAGTTTTGAGTTTAACTTTCCCTTTGATTTATAATTAAACAGTGATGTATTTACTCAGCATTGTCAGTAATGCTTGCATGGCAATTTATTAATGTTGCAACGAATTATTTAATTATAGTAAGCATAATTGTATGATTGTGTTAGGGGCAGTGAAACTTAATTGTATGATGGCGTTTTGATATGTGAAAATAGCCAGTTTTAATTGCATTGTCTTTACTCAGCAATTTCCTTTAATGTTATTAGACAGCTTGTTACACTTTAGTACTGTTGATATAGACAGAAGCATGTTATAAAGTAATATCGTTAACAAGTGTTATAATTGCAGCTTTGTACATTGATATTGTTAATGTTGTTTATAATGTTAATTGCTAAGTTAGATTGTATTTTGTGATTAATTTAGAATTTCCAATTTAGATTGTAATTAATGTTAAATTAGATTCACGTGTATTGACTAAATTGTAATTTAGACATTCTAAATTAGAGTGTAAGTAATGTTAATTTAGATTTGTAATTATTGACTAATTTAGACTTGTTTAATGGTTTGGGTTGTTGGTGAAGTTGTGTAATATCTTGCGCTCTCTTGTTGACATCATATCACGTCTTGCTGACCCGTTGCCTGGGGGGTGGGTGTAGCCTTTGTGTCAACTATCTCAGTCTCCTAGCGCATGGGTTGGTCTTGAGTTTATGGTCTAGATAGAATATGTTTGCGCCAAGGTTATTGTCATGCCTCTCATATGGGGACGGCATGATTCCTGATGAGGGGATCATGGTGCACCCTATTGGATAGAGGTGAATGATATCATGGCCGAAGTCTATTCTTCCCATGTGAGTGTTGTTGATCGTTGTAAGTTGTTGTTAGCGCTTGAGATGTAACACCTTCATACGTTTGGTTCGCGTGCCTTGAGTTTCTAGTCATTGGTCATCAAGGCCGTTGTGTCGGGAGGGGGATGTTGTCCCTTATCTTTTAGGAGTTTTCATGTTTGTGTCAGGTGGGTAGTCATTTCTCCTTGTTGTTTTACACATGTTTCACCCAGTTGCTCTTGTGCCAGTGCGTGGAGTCATAGTGGTTTGTTGCCTATTCTGCGAGGCTGGTGCTCGCCGTCATATGCGTTGTTTATCCATAATCGTTGTTGTCGTCATGTTTTAAAAAAAATCACCTTCTGCTTCACTTATTGTCGTAACGAAGGGGTCGTTACATATGGTATCAAAGCGGGTTCAACCCACGACTTGGGAACACTACAGCTTCCGTTGTTATGATATTTGATTATAATGTTGTTAATTAAGTTGACTTGTATTCGTGCAGGTAATCATGGTTAGAGGACATCGCAGAGGCATACAACGGGGTGCTAGGGGAGGAGGCGTGATGCATCCAGCAACATTCACGCCTGAGGGGTCTAACCCCCAGGGAGATGAACATGTTGTCGAACAGGATCAGATAGCGACGGGTGATGTGGTTGGGCTGATGAGATCTTTTCAGTGCATGTCTGAGGCACTGATCAGTCATTTGGACAAAGATGATTCCAGGGCATCAACACCCCCTGAGGGTCCACCGTGAGCTCCGGTCGGTACTGGTAGCATTCACCGTGAACTCGAGAAGGTCAAATTTCTCAAGTTCTTTGGTGCCCCGGATGGTGCAGCCGCCAAGGCATGGTTGGAGAATATGGTGATGTGCTTTGCACTTCGCAACTATACCTCCAACATGAAGGTATGCATGGCGGTCTTTCAACTGAAGGGGAGCACTCTTCTATGGTAGAAGACGCTCCTGCCACAATTGAACATAACCGTCGAAGACGTGTCATGGGAACTGTATGAGGAATGGTTCTGAGAAAGGTACCTATCAGAGGAATTCATTGAGCGTCAGCTCAATGAGTTCAATGCCTTATGACAGGGCGGTCGTACGATGCCCGAGTACAAGGCCCTTTTTATAGAGTTTCTTTGGTATGCTCTGCATCTTAATACTGAGAAACTTAAGGTCAACAGGTTCATGTTCAACCTTAATGGCAGCATACATGCAAAGGATAGGATTATGATGCCTCAGACCTTGCAAGATGTCGTCCAGAAGGCCCACATAGCAGAGGAGGAGCTTGTTAGCGAGGGTCAGAGCAGGACTCCAGTGAGACCGGAAGGGAAGGTATCATCTAGTGCATCGCAGCATCAAACACCAGCCAGACATATGCCTAGATATCATGGCTTCCAGAGGGGATCCACTTTCACTACAGCTCAGCGACCAACACCTCAGCAGTGGACACCTTATCAGGGACCACAGCATCAATAGTAGTGTCAACCACAGTAGTATAAATTTAGGCTTGTTCAGCAAAACAGACCAGGATTCTAGGCCAGTGGGCCATCATCTTCTACTTCAGGTACCAGGAGTGATGGACCGAAGAAGAGGTGTTGGACTTATGGGGAGCCACACTACTAGTGTGACTGCCCAGTGGAGAGGAATAGAGCATCTGGATCAGTCGAACCCACTACTGTGGGAGATTTGGGCAAGGCCCATCGGATTCATGTAGCGGTGAATAACCACCATGCAGAGCACTAGTCAATTATGCTCAATACGTCAAGTACCGTCGCTGACCAGACCCTTAGCATTTTGATAGATCCTGCTGCTACCAAGAGTTTCATTTCTGGTGCAGTACTAAAAAGGATTAAGGTAAAGGCAGTCGAACAGGATGAGTTTAGATTTGTAGAGATGGCTTCGGGAACCAAACAGAAGGTTGAAGGCAAGGTTATGGGTTGTACCCTTAACCTAGGAGAGTTTGTCACCAGGGCCAACATGTACGTCACGATCTTAGGATCTTATTAGGTCGTGATCGGTATGGACTGGTTGGAATCGCATGAGGCGATACTCAACCATAAGATGAAATGGTTGAGCTTGGTCGATGATGGGGGACAAATACGTGTGATTATAGGACAGAACCATGGAGTTTCCCTGAGGTTCATCTCTTCCTTGCAGCTACAGAAGAGCATGCGCAAGGGATGTAAGCTTTATGCAATCCTTACGTTAAACTAGAAGGGAGTAGCGAAAGGTCTAGAACACCTTCCTGTGGTGAGAGAGTTTGTGGACGTCTTCCTAGAGGAGTTACCTAGGATGTCGCCAGAGAGGGAATTGGAGTTTACTATAGACCTAAAACTGGGGACTGAACCAATAGCTAGAATGCCTTATCGGATGTCGACCCCAGAGTTACAGGAGTTGAGAATGCAACTGAAGGAGTTGTTGGACCTGGGACTTATACATCCAAGTGTGTCACCGTGGGGTAGGCCTGTTATTTTCATACGAAATAAGGATGGGTCATGGATACTCTGCATTGACTACCATCAATTGAACAAGGCAACGATCAAGAATCAATATCCACTTCCAAGGATTGATGATCTATTCAATCATATGAAGGGTGCGACGATGTTTTCCAAGATCGACTTGAGATCAAGATATCACCAGTTACGAATCAAGGAGGATGACGTCCCTAAGATTGCCTTTAAGATGAGGTTTTTTCATTACGAGTTTACTATTTTACGGTTTGGACTGATAAACTCCCCAGGGGTATTTATGATTTTGATGAATAGGGTGTTCCACGAGTACTTGGACAAGTTCGTCCAAGTATTCATTGATGATATTTTGATTTACTCACAGATGAAGGAGGAGCATGATGAGCACTTGTGCTTGGTACTATAGTGTCTGCGAGACCACAAATTGTATGGGAAGTTGTCCAAATGCTTGTTTTATCAATCGAAGATTCACTACTTATGGAATGTCATCTCCGGTGAAGGTATCATCGTGGATCCAGCAAAGGTCGAGGCTATTATGGAATGGCCTACGCCGACGAATGTACCGGAAGTGCATAGCTTCATGGGTTTAGCAGAATACTATCGACGGTTCATCAAGGGATTTTCGAAGATACCAAATCCGATCATGGAATTGCAGAAGAAGAACAAGAAGTTTGTCTGGACCGAGAAATGCGCAGAAGCATTTCAGAGGCTCAAAGAGTTGTTGACAACAACACTGATACTAAAGGTCCCTGACATGGATGCAGACTTCTTATTATGCGACCAACGCCTCAGCAGTGGACACCTTATCGGGGACCACATCATCAATAGCAGCGTCGACCGCAGTAGTAGAAATTTAGGCATGTTCAGCAAAACAGACCAGGATTCTAGGCCAGTGGGTCGTCATCTTCTACTTCAGGTACTAGGAATATTGGACCGAAGAAGAGGTGTTGGACTTATGGGGGGCCACACTACCAGTGTGACTGCCCAATGGAGAGGACTAGAGCATCTGGATCAGTCGGACCCACTACCGTGGGAGATTTGGGCAAGGCCCATCAGATTCATGCAGCGGTGAATAACCACCATGCAGAGCACCAGTCGACTGTGCTCAAGATGTCAAGTACCGTCGCTGACCAGACCCTTAGCATTTTGATAGATCTTGCTGCTACCAAGAGTTTCATTTCTGGTGCAGCACTAAAAAGGTTAAGGTAAAGGAAGTCGAACAGGATGAATTTAGCTTTGTAGAGATGGCTTCGAGAGCCAAATAGAAGGTTGAAGGCAAGGTTACAGGTTGTACCCTTAACCTGGGAGAGTTTTTCACCAGGGCCAACATGTACGTCACGATCTTAGGATCTTATTAGGTCGTGATCGGTATGGATTGGTTGGAATCACATGAGGCAATACTCAACCGTAAGATGAAACGATTGAGCTTGGTCGATGATGGGGAAAAAATCCATGTGATTATAGGACAGAACCATGGAGTTTCCCTGATGTTCATCTCTTCCTTGCAGCTACGGAAGAGCATGCGCAAGGGATGTAAGCTTTATGCAATCCTTACATTAAACTAGAAGGGAGTAGTGAAAGGTCTAGAACACCTTCCTATGGTGAGAGAGTTTGTGGACGTCTTCCTAGAGGAGTTACCTAGGATGTCTCCAGAGAGGGAATTGGAGTTTACTATAGACCTAAAACTGGGGACTGAACCAATAGATAGAACGCCTTATTGGATGTCGACCCCGGAGTTACAGGAGTTGAGAATGCAACTGAAGGAGTTGTTGGACCTGGGACTTATACATCCAAGTGTGTCACCGTGGGGCATGCCTGTTATTTTCATACAAAATAAGGATGGGTCGTGGATACTCTGCATTGACTACCATCAATTGAACAAGCCAATGATCAATAATCAATATCCACTTCCAAGGATTGATGATCTATTCGATTAGATGAAGGGTGCGATGATGTTTTCCAAGATCGACTTGAGATCAAGATATCACCAGTTACAAATCAAGGAGGATGACGTCCCTAAGACCGCCTTTAAGATGAGGTTTGTTCATTACAAGTTTACTATTTTACCGTTTGGACTGACAAACGCCCCAGGGGTATTTATGAGTTTGATGAACAGGGTGTTCCGCGAGTACTTGGACAAGTTCGTCCAAGTATTCATTGATGATATTTTGATTTACTCTTAGACGATGGAGGAGCATGATGAGCACTTACGCTTGGTACTACAGTGTCTGCGAGAGCACAAATTGTATGGGAAGTTGTCCAAATGCTTGTTTTATCAATCGAAGATTCACTACTTAGGGAATGTCATCTCCGGTGAAGGTATTGTCATGGATCCAGCAAAGGTCGAGGCTATTATGGAATGGCCTGCACCGACGAATGTACCGGAAGTGCATAGCTTCATGGGTTTAGCAGGATACTATCGACAGTTCATCGAGGGATTTTCGAAGATAGCAAATCCGATCACGGAATTGCAGAAGAAGAACAAGAGTTTGTTTGGACCGAGAAATGCACAGAATCATTTCGGAGGCTCAAAGAGTTGTTGACAACAACAACGATACTAAAGGTCCCTAGCATGGATGCAGACTTCTTATTATGCACTGACGCATCCAAAGAAGGCTTAGGCGGAGTCTTGATGCAAGACGATCGAGTGATCACTTACATCTCGAGGAAACTGAGAAGGCATGAGGAGAACTATGCGACACACGATTTGGAGTTGTTAGCCATTGTTTATGCCTTGAAGGTTTGGAGACACTACCTTATTGGATGAAAATTTGAACTAAAGATGGACCAATGTGGAATACAACACATCTTTACACAAAGCGACATGAACGCGCGACAACGACGTTGGTCGAAACTGCTTAGCAAGTACAATTTTGAGATTTCTTACATAAAAGGAACAGTGAACTGAGTGGCAGATGCATTGAGTCGGACACCATGTATATTTTCGGTGTTTCCTCTTCAGACGAATCTTTGTGAAAATATTCTAGCTTTATAGCACAACGATGACTGGTACAAAGAGGTCGAGGATTTTATCAGAAAAAACACAATGATGGTACCAAGATTTGAAGGATTTACATTTGACGACGATGGATTATTGAGGTTTAAAAATCAGATTTATGTACCACCGAACGATGTGTTGAGGAGTTTGATCCTAAACAAGGCTCACAGAGCAGTGTACATGGCCCACCCAAGAGTCACGAAGATGAGGGTGGACCTTAAACCCTTATTCTTATGGAAGGGAATGAAGGCATACATAGTCAACTATGTGGCCAGATGTCTAGAATGTCAGCAAGTAAAGGCTGAACATAGACATCTAGCACGATTACTACAGTCGTACGCTATTCCATAATCGAAATGGGAGGTTATTTTGATGAATTTCATTGTTGGATTTCCACTGATGACAAGGCAACATGACTCGATTTTTGTGGTAGTTGACACTCTGACGAAGAGTGCTCATTTTATTCTGGTGTGTACGACGTATCAGGCACCTGACATAGGTATAGTTTTTATCAGTGAGATTGTGAGGTTGCATGGCATGCCTAAGAGGATTATATCCGATCAAGGATCGATGTTTACTGGACGATTTTGGACTAGTTTCCAAGAGGCCTTCGGAACCCAACTTAACTTTAGTATTGTGTATCACTCAGAGACTAATGGGAAGATCGAACAAACAAACCGGACCTTGGAGGACATGTTGTGCATGTACGTGATGGACCAACAAAAGTGTTGGGAAGAATTATTGTCACTGGTAGAATTCACTTATAACAATAGTTACCAAAGCACCATTAAGATGGCACTTTTCGAGTTTATTTACGGGCGACCATGTCGGATGCCTTTGAGTTGGGATCATCTTGAGGATAGGGTCCTGGTGGGACCAGAAGCAATCCAAGAAATGCAAGAGAAAATGAAAACAATAAGACAAAGGATAAAAGAAGCGCAGTATCGGTAGAAGAGTTATGTCGATGCGCACCATGTTGACCGTAGTTATGAAGTTGGCGATCGATTCTTCTTGCGGGTAAAACCGCATAAGAGTTTGATCAAGTTTGGAAAGGGAGATAAACTCTCTCCTAGGTTCATGGGACCTTTCGAGATTATGGAGAAGAAGGGGGCCATGGCCTATCGACTAGCCTTGCCTGATTCTTTGAGGCGTATGCACAATGTTTTTCACATATCTATTTTGAGACATTATATTAGTGATCCTACACATGTTATTGGCATGAGTTCCTTGCAGGTATCAGATGAGGCGGCGCTCACAGCTGAGCTGATATGCATCCTGGATCATCGCATTCAATAGCTACAACGTCAAACAATAGATCAGGTTAAGGTCTAGTGGGACAACTATAGTATGCACTCGGCGACCTGGGAGGACGCATATGATATGCGCCAGCAGTTTCCAATTTTGTTTGATAGATAGACTTATGATACTGTGATACACATTATTTCGGCACTTACACACTGTGAAACTTCGAGATGAAGTTTAGACCAAGAGGGGGTGTATGTAACATCCCGCTCTTGCGCGCACTGAGTGAACTTATTCTTTGAGGACACTTGCTTGCAAGTGATCCGAATTATTATACTATTGGGAATTTGATTATGATTATGAAGCGCTATGAATTGATGACGTGTTATTTTGTTGTATTGACATAGACAGGTTTTATTGACTCAGTTTTCCTGAGTGTGTAGGATTTTGGACCTCAAGGATGCAGAGGCATCAATGAAACCCCTTGGACACCAGATCGAGTCGAGGAGTGGCCTATTGGGGTTTGATTGTTGTATATATGACATTTGTGCATCTAATTAGATGATATGATTATGGATATTATTTCCGAAATGATTCATTGATGATGCAGGCTAACAATATCTTTCCGACCAAACTCACATGTGGAGTAGAGGGGTCACGCACGATAACCAGAGACATTGAGGGAGAGGTGTGGACAACATCCCTACCACATCCTACTATCACTCTCATCATGGCTCGAACTGTAGGTTAACGATTACCTAGTTTGAGAAGACCCACGATGTCATGAGGGTAGATTGCGACAGTCGCTCACAATGATTCTAAGGGGCGCGCAATAAGGAAGGGGCCTTATTCCTTAGAGGCCCTTAGTCTCCCACAAGATCACCTGACGGAGTATTGACTCCAGGGGTTTTTTATGTCTACCAAGTCAGTCATGAGGCGAGTGGAACCCTTGGAGCACAGAGTGCATCCTGAAGGGAATGTCGCACAAGAAAAACGGAAAGAGGTGAGTGGCACCCTTGGAGCACATAGTGCATCCTGAAGGGCACGTCGCACAAGGGAAACAGAATTAGGCGAGTGGCACTCTTGGAGCACCTAATGCGTCCTGAAGGGCACGTCGTGTTGTTAACTAATAAGTGAATAAACCTAGATGGCCTTAGAATGAATAATGTGATCAGAAATATTTAATACAACTTCCCTAATAAAATGTTGCCCAGCCTAGGAAAATAAAATCTAGGTCTAGGTGATACTTGTGGTAAAAGAAATATATATATAATTAAATAAATAATACTAATAATCATCATTAAACATGTGACAAAAGGGGGTAAGAAACTCGATTAAATTATTAAAATCAAACTATGGAGGGATTTAAAATTTTAAAAGGGAATTAATTGTTTGTCACATATGCTAATTAAATTTTTTACTAAAATGAAAAAGGGGGAAAATGGTAAAGTCTACACTTACTAATTTGAGTTTTAGACAAAAAGGGAAAGAGGGAAATTTAAAATATTTAGGAAACTAAGGGAAAAAAAGGGGGAAACATAAAGAGAAAAGGGAAACATAAGGAAAAAAGCAGAATGACTAACTTGGCAAGGAATCTTGCCTTTAATAACTTTCTAAATTGAACTCAACTAGTAAAATAGTAAGGGGGTAAGTCATTAAATTGTGTGAGGGGATATGGAGACACCTAGGAGTGATTCTAGGAATGCTTTTAGGTGGTTGAGGGAAATAGGAGTAATCAATTAATTAATGAAATTAATTTATGGTGCAATGAAGGGGATGAGTGACACATGTACATGGAGGATTTTTCTAAATGAAATTATTGGGAATTAAATTAAATGGGAATTTGGTAAAGAAATTGACATAGAAACTCTATATAAAGGAGGGAGAAGGAGGAGGATGGATCTCTTCTGTCATGCGTAATGTTACGCTGCAAAATTTTAGACTTGACTGACTTAGCTTGTGGGAGTTGGGATACCCATCTCAGTGAGGCGTGGTAGCTCGGCTTTGCGAGGCGAGCTGGGAGCTAGTTGTTCTCTGGTTCAGTGTGTGTGGCCCCTTTGAGGCTCGGGGGGATAAGGGGGAAGAAGAGTACCCCTAGCGTTGGTTGGGAGGTATCGGTGAAGTCTCATCGGTCAGAAAGTGGGAGTTGCATGGAGCGCTCAAGACAACAACTCAAAGCGGACGACTTGGGCTACGATACGCTCACTTGATTCTGCATGGTAGATTATTCTTATACCTTACGCTTTCATTTCTTTATTTTTAATTGGGTAGAGAAAATGTTTGACTCAACATTTCAACCGAGAACTTAAAATTTCCCCATAGCCTTAAGATCGTTTCTTGAATTGATTCCCTTGGCATTCGATCCCTGCATCTTGTGACTGTCCTTGGATTTCGTTGATTGTTGTGAAGAGTTGTGCCTTTTACTTCGTCCTCATCCCTAGTTCGTCAGTCCACGCCTGAGCAATCGACCAGGAGTTGAATCGACGGTCGTCACTTTGGTGCACAACAACCTATAGATTCTAATGCTCTGCTTTTTTGTGTGTGGAGAAGGATGTGTTTGCCCAGCTGTTTACCCCTTCTTATATCTGTGTTTGATCTCCGCCTTGCTTTGGTCTCTGCATGTTATATCACCTTTGCGTCTTAATCATTCTTGGCATATGAAAACTGTGTTTAGTATTCTCTGCATTTCAACACCCTCAACCACGATTTTTAACTCTGTGTTTTTATATATTGCTAGATAAATTTAACTCTGTGTTTTTATATATTGCTGGATAAATTTAACTCTACATTTTTACATATTGTTGGATAAATTTAACTCTGTGTTTGTATATATTGCTGGATAAATTAACTCTGCATTGTAGTACCTCCCTCACAACTTAACTCTGTGTTTGTTTATTTATGGCAACATTCTCTGCATTTTTATACCTCTGCACCTTAATTTATTTGAAGACGATTTTAGTCTTCGTTTGTCCACTTGATTGAGAGCCTTTACATTTTGACTGAGTTTTTCCTTTGAATGACAGTAAGACTGTTCCTTGAGACATGGCGAGAAGCTTTCCTTGAGTGCATGCTTCTTGATACACGTGAACCACTATGAAATTTTCACTGGATTACATTGTGATTTGACACTTGTTAAGACTGCAATCATTGTTTGTTAAGACTGTGATTTTTCCAATTGTTACCTGGTGATTTTGGCCACTTGTTAAGACTGTGATTTTGCCAATTGTTACCTGGCGATTTGCGATTTGTTAAGACTATGATTTTTCCAATTGTTACCTGGCAATTTTGGCCACTTGTTAACACTGCAATTTTTCCATTTTTAAGACAACAATCGTTGCCTATTTACCTGGCGATTTGCCCCTCTTCTTGGACTGCATTTTCTTTAACCTCTTAGCTTTAGAAATGTGTTTTGTTTTCAACTATTGGAATGTGATTTTATGTTGCTTTTAATCGGTTTTAAGGGCGAAGTTATGCCCTGCGTTTTTCTTACACCTGGCTAGTGTATCTTTCTCTACAAAATTTTATTACAATCCATGTAAATTAACCTAGATAACGTGAAGATCAACGTCATGATTTCCTTCCCCTTGACCACGACTTGGTGATAGGCCACCGTGTTTCGGTGCCTTGGTGTTCATCTTAATGTTTGGGCGAGCGACTTAGGGTCTGGGCGTGGTAGTGGTACATCACTACAGTTTTAGTTTCCCTTAACAGCAACCCTTTAATATGTGTGACAGAATTTTTAATGGATTGACAGAGGTCTGATTGTGCAACGATTCCATCATTTACTCGTGTTTTCAGGGTTTCATGTACCTTCATTTTCTACATTTTATATAGAAAACTCTTATAGCTTATATACAACAAACTCTTATAGCAAGTTATGACAGCAATCACTGTAGTTTTGAGTTTAACTTTCCCTTTGATTTATAATTAAACAACGATGTATTTACTCAACATTGTCAGTAATGCTTGCATGGCAATTTATTAATGTTGTAGTGAATTATTTAATTATAGTAAGCATAACTATATGACTGCGTTAGGGGAAGTGAAACTTAATTGTATGATGGTGTTTTGATATGTGAAAATAGCCAGTTTTAATTGCATTGTCTTTACTCAGCAGTTTCCTTTAATGTTATTAGACAGCTTGTTACATTTTAGTATTGTTGATATAGCCAAAATCATGTTGTAAATTAATATCGTTAACAAGTGTTATAATTGCATCTTTGTACATTGATATTGTTAATGTTGTTTATAATGTTAATTGCTAAGTTAGATTGTATTTAGTGATTAATTTAGAATTGCCAATTTAGATTGTAATTAATGTTAAATTAGATTGGTGTGTATTGACTAAATTGTAATTTAGACATGCTAAATTAGAGTGTAAGTAATGTTAATTTAGATTTATGATTATTGACCAATTTAGACTTGATTAATGATTTGGATTGTTGGCAAAGTCGTGTAATATCTTGCGCTCTCTTGTTGGCATCATATCGCGTCTTGCCAACCCGTTGTTTGGAGGGTGGGTGTAGTCTTTTTGTCAGCTATTTCGGTCTCCTAGCACGTGGGTTGGTATTGTGCCTATGATTCAGATAGAATATGATTGTGCCAAGGTTATTGTCGCACCTCTCATCTCGGGATGGCATGATTCCTTATGAGGGGATCATGGCACACCCTATTGGACAGAGGCAAATGATATTGTGGCAGGAGTCTGTGCTTCTCGTGTGAGCGTTGTTGATCGTTGTAAGTTGTTTTTAGCACTTGATATGTAACGCCTTCATATGTTTGGTTCGCACACCTTGAGGTTCTAGTCATTGGTCATCAAGGTCGTTGTGTCGAGAGGGGGATGTTGTCCCTCAACTTGTAGGATTTGTCATGTTTGTGTCGAGCGGGTCATCGTTTCCCCTTGTTTTTTTATGCATGTTTCACCCAGTTGCTCTTGTGCCAGTGCGTGGAGTCATAGTGGTTTGTTGCATGTTCTGTGGGGGTGGTGCTCATCGTCAGATGTGTTGTTTAGCCATAATCGATGTTGTCGTCCTGTTTTTAAAAAAATTGCACCTTCTGCTTTGCTTATAGTCGTAACGAAGGGGTCGTTCCAATATCTTGGTGTACATGTGATACAAATTCTAGATGTTGGTTTGCTATACTTTGGAGATATTCCATGTGGAAGTTAGGGTTCTGGAATGCTCCTGAAATCAATTTCAAATAGGTCATCTTGGCACTTTCGCTATCACTTATTTTATGGGATGTATCAAATATTGAAACTTTTTAGAAATAGAGAGATCTTGGTGTACATGTGGTACAAATTTCAGATGCTAATTAACTATACTTTTAGAGATATTCCCTTTGGAATTTAGAGTTTCTAAATGATCTTGAAATCAGTTTCAAACGGACTAGCTTGGAACTTTCTCTATAAATTATTTTATGGGATGTTTCAAAACTCAAAACTTTACAGAGAAAGAGGAGAGATATTGGTGTACACGTGGTACAAATTTTAGATGCTTCTTAACTATATTTTTTGAGATATTCTTGAATGCTCCTAAAATCAATTTCAAACAAGCCACCTTGGAACTTTCAACATAACGTATTTTCTGGGATGTTTCAGACCTTGAAATTTTGCAGAGACAGAGGAGAGATCTTAGTGTACATGTGGTAAAATTTTTAGATGTTTTTCTCTGTACTTTTTGACATATGATTTATGGAAGTAAGGGTTTCTAAATGGTCCCGAGATGAGTTTCAAACAGGTCAGGTTGACATTTTCACTATAATTTCTTTTATGGGATTCTTCAGACTGTGAAAATTTGAGAGAATAGGGAAGAAATACATATGTACCTCAGGTAAAAATTTCATAATGATATTTTCAAAATTGGATACATGGTATGTTTTAAAAGTTCTGTCTTGGGAAGAGGCCCAAACCAACAAGCTTTGGGAAAGTTGTCATTTGGAAATTCAATTTTTTGTCAGACTTGGTAAAGGAAGAAGTAGTGAGCAGACCTAGTGAAGGTAGAAGTAGTGAGTAGACCTGGTAAAGGCAGAAGCATCAAGTAGACCTAGTGAAGGCATAAATAACAAGAAGACTTGGTGAAGGTTGGTGCAACTCATAGATTGGTGTCTCTTGCTAAGTTAGTGCTTAATTACGTGGATTGGTGTCTCTTGCTAAGTTAGTGCTTAATTACGTGGATTGGTGTCTCCAGTAGAATGGTGTCTACGAAGATATGTAAGAGATTGGTGTATCTTGCTAGGTTGGTTCTTAGAGGTGGGTATTGGTGTCTCTAGTAGATTTGTGTCTACGAATATATGAAAGATATTGGTGTCTCTTTCTAAGTTGGTGCTTAGCGATGGGGATTGGTGTCTCAGGTAGATTGGTGTCTACGAATATATGTAAGATTAGGCTAGTTCCTACTAGGATTTGTATCAGTGGGGATTGGTGTCTTCAGTAGGTTGGTGCCTATAAATATTTGTAACAATAGGTTGGTTCCTACAAAGAATTATAAATATAATTTTCATGGTTCTCTCCCGAAAGGGTTTCCACATAAATATTGTGTTCCATGATGTGATTTTTTTCTTATGGTTGACGAAATTTGGAAAAAGTAAAAAGGTGTCTAATATTGATTCACCACACCCCCCCCCC
>ML813436.1:56683-74037 GCA_009831015.1 Picea engelmannii | reverse complement strand
CCAAGAATGGCCTTCAGATTTTGATTTGATAATTCATAACCAGCTTATTGAAGAAGATTTCAAACCATTCAAACCCAAAAAATCCTGATCTGGGTGAAAATTTGGCTATTCTGGTCGTGACAAGCTTTCACTAGCTAATTTACCTGAAAATCCACTCCTTAGCTGGTGAAAGGCGGAGCTTTCACCAGCTAACTAGTTATAATTCTGCCTTCTGCGCTGGTGAAAGCGCAGATTTTTTCAAAATCAAATTTCTCAGTCATGGAGAGTCCATTTTGCGTGCTTAAATAGTTGATTGACATCTACAAATCCTATGCTTTCCAATGGTGCTTTCAAATCTGCATTTGGAGCCCGGAAAGCTAGTCAAATGTTCCCTACAAGATTAGGCATCATTCTTTCAAAAATGCCAGTGCATTCTTTATCACTAACATCTGGCTCCAACTGGGATGGATACCTCCCTGTGAGGTCTCCAAGAACCTAGCAGACCTTGTGCCTTTAGTATTGGGCCATGGAGTCATTCATCCTTTTCAGTCCCAGCAATGTTTACAACCTACATTTATGTCTTTGGCTATTTTCCAAAGTTTGTTGTTGTTTGTCCCAATCTTCTTTATCTGTCACATTGGACTTTGCTCAGTGCTTAATTAAAACTATGCATGGCATTAATGTGAGGAAGCTAGAAATCCATTCTCCAGATATTATTGGTGAATGAATCTCTAACAAAGTCCAAGCATCATTCACAACACATCCAAGATTAAATGCCTCTGCTTCTGCCTCAAGAACATAGAAGATAAATATAGATCTATTGAAAATCAAACCTGCATTCTGCATATTTTGGATATGGAAATGGCAGCATGCTATAAGTTTAGTGTGACCAGGTTAAGCTTTTGAATTATCATATGGCCAATACTAACAGCATGCTTGTAGTATTTCATCTTGAGGTTTTGGACCAGCACGCTTTTCATAAACCCATAAGTCTTTGAATTCCCGTCGCAGCAGTGCCAAAATTAGGATAAGACCCAGTGTACATGGAACAAGATAAAGCAGTGTTGGTTGGCCATGCCCCTCCATTAGGTGCAAGGCAACATAAGTGAGGAAGAGACCAAATTCGTATCCGATTGTTGACCAGAGAAAATACCCATTCCAAAGACTCTTTTTTGTCGACCTGTCATACCTAACTGCAAAAGCAACAAGTAAACCATGTAAGAGAATGTCTCCAAAGCCAATCATATCATAGCCACCCCAAGGATCGAGAATATGTGGGATTCTTAAGAGCATGGGAATGATTTCACCACCTGATTTATCACCGCGCGCAACCACAATCATAACACTCTCGTGGAAAAGAAGAGGTGATATGAAGACCCAGAAAATATCATAGACAAATGCACAGCTTAATAAAACTACTGCAACCTTGATATTTGGTAATCGGGCTATTTGCAAAATTGTAATCATCAATGATATCCCTAGAACATCTTGATAAATCTAGGCATAGGAAGCATGCTGATTTGCAGCCCAAGTAACAACAAAAGCTATACAGAAGGGAAAAACTATCACAGACAGGAGTGAGACCTCACCCACAATTGGAACCTTTATTGTCATGTCAGCAAAGTGACCAAATGACCTGGACAATAAAGCCACTGAACAAATATGCATTCCCTCAACTCCACCTATACAGGAGAGAACAATGAGAATCCAAACGAACCAATCAGACATGAACCAATAAAGAAGCATCAAAAATATCGATGATATCAGTATGAAGAAAACAGTTGCCTTGGTGGTTATATGCATGACATCCTTCTCTGGCTCAACTTTGCTTGCAGATATATCATCTTGGGTCTCCTTTCTTGTCAATTGCTTGTACTGGTCATCACATTGTTCATTTCCAATGAATTTCGACCATAGGGAAACACACACTATGGTACCAACTGCCATCATCCACATGAAAATTTCTGAGAAATCTATAAATGGTTGGTTTGGGGAGTAAAGTAGCAAGTCCACCTTTTGGCCAGTGGACAGGTGATCTTGAAGACTCTCCCCTGCTAATTTGGGGATCATGACAACAGGAATCTTAATGTCAAAGAAAGTATCATTTTCAGAGCACACCATTTTAAAAAGGTCTTCTTTATCATTCATTACAAGTAATGCCACTGCTCCCTCTGCTTATGCAATATTTGCTTTCATAGTGAAAGTGCAATTTCCCCGTTTGGACAATGCAGCATATCCTGATAACTGTGTAGAAGAGTTTTCACAGCAATTTAGTGGATTTGACTCAACAATGGTCATCCGATGAGCTTCATCTTCATTAGTTGGTACAAAAGTACCAAATTTGGCACTCAGTCCAACCATGCTTGTTCCTTCTACACCATCTATCCAGTTCTTCACTTTAACCTGTATGATGATTTTGCTCTCCAAACTAGAGTTTCAACCATATTTTGCCACTTGAAAGAATCTGGAGCTGTAATTGCGCACCTGTATGAGGGAATTTTGGTTGTTTGATCTGCCTCCTATCTCGATTGACACAGAGCCCTCTTTTCATCATGATCGATCCACCTTTGTATTCTTTCTTTGGGCGTTGAATACGACGAGCAGCAAGCTTTGAATGACATTGTATTCCTAGTGGCTGACAGGTGTCTCCAGCCATTTTAATTACCACTGATTATGTGCCTGAAAATCTGGGATATACGCTCCATTATTTGCCATCTCTTATACCCTTCCATATGTTTCTAACTTGGATTTTATCAGAATAATCCAGTCCCAGTTGGTTGTGATTGCAGCTCTCATCAAATAGGAGTAGCGTCGTGTGATTATTGGATAAAGGGTCTACCCACGCCTCTAGAATTTGTTCACTTCTGCTTCCCACCATCGACCATCACCATTTCATCTGAAATATTCCTGAACTGATATGTTATCAGTCCATAGAGAGTCCATGCTAAGGGAGAACCCCAATAATACCATCTCCACCACACAGGAATCCGCAGACGTGGAATTATGAAGCTGCAGAAAACCATCCAGATTGCAGTGAAACCCGAGGAGAGAGCAAAAGAATTTGGCTATTGTCCAACAGAAGTCGATTGATGCATAAACGATCATCGCGTACACCATCGTTTTCACAAATATGTATGGTACTTCAATCAAAACTTGAGCAAGGGCATAGGGCAGAGCGGAGTACATTCCTGCTACCTTTTCTCTATAGAAGACTGTCTTTTTTCTGATCGAATATGCCTCTGGAGCTTCAATTCATTCCCGTTTGTTGCAATTTGCTTTCTCAAGTTTTCCAAATCAATGCTACTAGAAATTTTATTTTCATATCACCTCTAAAATCTGGAAGTAATTTGCCATCTGTTTCTCATTAGACAGCTGCATGCACATTCTCTGCCTTGCAATGATGACTCAGCCAAACGTGGTGAAGATCCGATCCATTTTCTGCTCCCACCAATTACTTTGATGATGATACGCCATGTGTCTTCCACATGCCTTAAACTCCGCCATGACCGTTGTATAAAAACTTTGTTTTAACCCTTTCATCAGCTTATTCGCTCGTGAAGATGCATGTTAGTTGTTGAAAGTAAACTCTTTCATCGGCTTATCACAGCTTAAAATGGAACGTTAGCTGGTGAAAACAAATTTTTATTTCTTTGATGAATAAAGATTTTCAATAAAGGTTTTATTCATTCAAAAGAACTCAAAACCTTATGGTTAAGACTTGCAATTTAAAAATTTATACATGACTTTTGAAAATTTTGTTATGGTTAATGAAAAATTTAAAAGTAATTGCCTGGGCTTATTTCAGGTGTTAAGATCCGGTATTTAAACTAAAAAAATCTGCAACCATGATCTCTGCATGTAATTTTCCTGTAATCTGATCTCTGTACACCTTCAAACGTGTCTTTATTCACACAAGCTCACTGTTATTTCTACTGCAAATTAGAAGAAAGAAATGCTCGAGAAAGAGATTATTTCCTGAACTACCCTACTTTAACCAACTGCTGCCTCAAAATTAGGTAAAATCATGCTTCCAATGAAGCCATCTGAGTATCTGAATAGCTGGTAAAACTTCTGATCTGAAGATGAATGTAGGAAACCATGGAATACTGATATATAATTCAAAAATGCAGCATAACCAACCTTTGTTTGGCAAAATCAATTTGACATCTATGCTACCTGAAGATTTCAGATAGTACACAAACGAATCTATAAAATTGAAAGAAAATACCTCTTGCTGTTGTTTCAGCTAAAAAGTAGAAAGTATCTGCATATTTTCTAGATTATCATGGCTTCCACCTTCAACTGCGTGAAAATATGAATAGAGCTGCAAACTAACTTCATTGTTGATGATGAACTATTTTTTGTCATCTGCAGATTTGTGTTGAAGTATGGTACATGCAAACTTGTTGATTTCTGGAGGTGACTTTTCAATGTATGCTACGGGAGTTTCCAAATGGCTAATTTTTTCACAGTATTGTTCTTCATCAACATCAAATTCATAATTGTTATAAATAGGAGGGCTTCTCTTCAAGTCAGCAAAATCTAATGTAAGAATCTGATCCGCTTCATCTACATACTTATCAAAGATAGGTGAACAAAAAATCTCTGTGTCTAGCAAAGAAAGACAAGCAATCTTCAAATCCTTCTCATCCGTCACAGGCGAAAAACTGTCATAAGAAACCTCTTTGAAAATTTGAGAACAATCCTCTTTTATAATTGATTCTTCATACAAATCAAAGGCAGCATGTGCAACAGAGATAATATTTGATGCATCTACAGATATATAATTCTCATTATAACCATTTGTATTATGAATATCTTGCATAACAACATAACTTTCATCTCTGCAAATAGAAGAATCAACTGCTTCCTGCTGAACATGCTTTTCAAATTTTTCATAGCATTCTTTAAAAAGACTTTCAGCTGAAAATTCAACTTTTTCTTCCCCTACCCTATAATCCTTTTCATTTTTGTTTAAAGTAGTAGGTACATAAGAAGAACAATCCAGAGAATCTTCGGTCACACAATCATCAATATTCACATCAACTCTATCTTGAAGATCTTCCTCTTGAACAGCAACAATAGAAAGAATTTCATGTTCACAACTAGAAGAATAGACATTTTGAATATGAGAATGAAATTCTTCACAACAACCCTCAAGAAGAATTTCCCGAGCAAAATACCTTTCACATCGATGATGGAATACTCTATGAAACTCCTTTAAAGAAGATATGCTAGAGAGAGGTAAAGAACGATACCATTCACGAGCATCTCCTTCTAATGAGAAGACAAACATCTTCATGAGCACATCCTCATGATATATATCCAGCTGAAACATGCATTGATGAAATCTGATGAGATGATCTGAAGGATTATCTACTTTCTTTTTTGCAAATCTTGGGAGGTGATCTCCCCAAATATCTATAGAAGGAACTGGATGTGGGAAACCAGGAACTGTTGAGAATTCAAGAGGTGCAAACCTCCGAGCCAAAAGAGATGCAAACGCTTTTGACATTTGATTATTGTGGAGTCGCCACTGAATCTGTCCTTCATGGAGTCACCAGATAGATAATTACAACCAAATGACATCCAAGCTTTGTCTATCACCAAAGCTGGATCTTGTCGTCTCCCAAGGAAGCTGAACTTCGATCTCCTCTCCCCGGCAACGATGCCAATTTGTTATCACTCCAAGAAACTCCTTAGGGTTGTAGGCTAAAAATGCTTGGTAACTTAATAAATCATGAATAATGAAAGTGTGGATCAATGGGATAACTCAAGGGCTTAATGAGAAGAACAACTTATCATGCATCCAAATGAGCCAGTGCTTTTAGAAACCAATAATCAGATACAGTAATTGAAATGGGATATGAAGAACACTATTCTAGATAACCAAGTACATTAACATGCAGGGTCATACAAGATAGCAAGAGATCATTCAATTCAAATTTATGAGCTAAATAAGAAGATGAAAGTTCTTAATAGCTAAACTAAATTGAATCAAATTACAGAGCAATGTAACACATGAGAAAATCTGACAATGGTAGCAAAAGAAGATTGTCATTCATATCAAGATAAGAGTCTTAGTACATATGCCAAAAAGTGTCTCCAGAAGTGAACCCCTTGGTGCTCCAAATGTCTTTGGCTTTATAGCCTTGCAAGATGAAATCTAGATCCTTGAAAGATGGATCAAATTTACTAAAAATAGTCAAATCAAAACAGATACAACAAGTGTAGGATGAGATCCTATAAAAATGGATCTAGAATGGAAAATCAAAACAAAATAGGAAAGGTCCTATTTAATGATCTCTAAAAATAGTAGATTGCTGATGAAGTGCAGTTTTAGCCTCCCAAGGCTATTTGATTTGGTCCTCCAAAGACACAATTCGAATTGGGTGATGTGTCATTTGATCCCTATCATTTTTCCCTTGAAAATGACCAAATCTAGCCGAAAAATTCCATTTTGACTTTCATCTCCAAGAATGGCCTTCAGATTTTGATTTGATAATTCATAACCAGCTTATTGAAGAAGATTTCAAACCATTCAAACCCAAAAAATCCTGAACTGGGTGAAAATTTGGCTATTCTGGTCGTGACAGGCTTTCACCAGCTAATTTACCCAAAAATCCACTCCTTAGTTGGTGAAAGGCGGAGCTTTCACTAGCTAACTAGTTATAATTCTGCCTTCTGCGCTGGTGAAAGCGCAGATTTTTTCAAAATCAAATTTCTCAGTCATGGAGAGTCCATTTTGTGTGCTTAAATAGTCGATTGACATCTACAAATCCTAAGCTTTCTAATGGTGCTTTCAAATCTGCATTTGGAGCCCGGGAAGCTAGTAAAATGTTCCCTACAAGATTAGGCATCATTCTTTCAAAAATGCCAGTGCATTTTTTATCGCTAACAGTTTCCAAGGTAAAAAAATTCAAAATGATATGAGGGACGAGACTTTAGGAAAAGGGGGCATACAACTTGTATGGACATGTAAAAAAGAGGTTGTAGATAAAAAAAAAAAACAATAGCCTATAAGGAAAAATAGAGGCGGTTGGATCTGTATGATAGACAACATGTTGTACGTTGGAAATTTTTTATGGGTTGCAACATACGAATGTTTTTTGGTGGTTGTATGACATGGTATGATGTCAGTATGGAATTAATGTACATATCGGTTTGATGGATAAATGGAAGTGTATTGAACAAGGGAGTAGGCTAACTCGGGAGCAATCTTTCCTTTCGAGTGTACTTTTTGGCAGGTCCTTCGGCGGTGCGATTTTAAATTTTTGGCTAATCCAGAACTTTGGTCAATTTTCTGAGCATCTGGGTTGGTTTAAAATGGGAAAACCCTTGGGATATGCTTTTGAAATGCATCTAACTTTGATCGTGCGAAACTCGGGCTACCCATGAAAATCCAACTGGTCAAGCCCATTTGTTTTTTCCTGAAAAGCGGATTTGTTTTCTCCCGAGTTAGCCTACTCCTTGAACAAGAGGTTGTATGATTTTAATTAACGACTAACTGAAACTCTATGGGTAGTGTGTATGGTTTAAATTGATGTAGTAGTGGATTTATTTTCAACATACTAGTTGTACGGCTTATAAAATTGGCAACTATATGGTCAATTGGCATCTAAAAGGTGTAGTATGGAATTGCTTGAGTCAGTACAATTGACCCAACATATACTTATCATAATTTTTCCATGATATTGGCCAAGAGTTGGCTCTAGTATCAAATGTAGTAAACATATTTATTATTGATCAACATAATATATATATATATATATATATATATATATATATGATTATATAGAATAATGATTTGAGTAATAAGAATTGATAAGATGATGATGTTGTAATGAGTCTTGTGAAAGAGTTTGTATATTCATTGACTGGTATGAGGTGAACAAGTGTGTCCTTTGTCCTTTCACTAACCTTACTAACCTTAATGATATTTATTAATGATTATTATTTATTATAATTATTTATGTTTGTTATATATGAACATAAATATATAAATAAACATTAGTAAATAATAATAATAATAAATGAAGTGACACATCCTAGTTAAGGGCATGACCTAACAAAAAGATATGACCCATCAACCATGGTGACTAGTCAATGCTTATAAGGATACCATGACATTTCATTATCTCTCTATATATATGATTGATCTTATAAGGATTTCAATCTATTATCTTTCTTATGTTGGATATTCCTCAATAAATGAATTATTGTTCATTCATTTGGTATCAAAGTCATGTTTTGATTCCGGTCTCTGGTCACATTTTTCCATAACCTGTCTCATTCGACTCTTAGATACACATTCACCAAATTTATTAGAGTTTATTTGACCCCTCGATCTTTGACCAAAACCTGACCCTTGGTTATTTACAATTCAAAAAGTTTTGCGAAGAAAAAACAATAAATTCGAAGAAAAAAAAAACCAATAAAAGGAATTGTGAAAAAGTATCAATGTGGATTTAAAATAATCATTGTCATACATAAAGAAGCATAACAATATTATTGAATAATTAGGGTTTCCACTACAATTAATTATTAAATATATAGATATACAATTAAATCCTTCTATAAGGCGTTGCCATCTTATAAGGCGCTGCCATCTTGGATAATATTCACTTCAACTATTCGACAATTTGCAAAGCCAACAATTTCTTACCGGATTTCAGACAAAATTAAACAGATAATATCCCTAGAAAAGAACCAAAACCTAGTAGACTATAACTATTCACAAATCCATCAATCGCATTAAATCAATTCACCATCAACTATCTAAGGGTTACATTGCCAAAGTGAAATAGAGATAGAAGAGTAATGTCATAATCCAATCACATTAACATAAGCATTAACAAAATGCATGAAGCATAATAAGGATAAAAACATTATTTACATGTCCACAAGGAAGCCTAAAGGCAACCAACAAACAAGTATATTAAGTTATATAATAATAATAAAAGGAAAGTATTAAGATAAAATTTATATATATATATGTATGTATGTATGTATGGGGTAAAAAAATAAATATAAATATAAATAAAATCTACATTTCAACATTTCCATTTCATATTATTGCATTTTTATTAAAACTTTAAAACTCAACTTAATTCACATATTATTTACACAATTCAAAGATTATTTAAGTTGAGTAGGTTATTCTTATAGTTTAGTGGACCTTAAGTAATTGTAAAGAAATATATAAGGGTATTTAAGTTTCTAAGAGTAACCTCAAGGAAGGGGACTAAAATGGATTTTAATAAAAGTAAGGAAGTAAGTTTTTTTTAAAGTTCTTTCAATCTCAGGCTTTAGATTATTAACACTTAAAGAAAGTATACTTAATGTTAATAAAAAGATATTAAGATTATTATTGGTACAAACCATAAGAAAAATCACATTAACGCTAACTTGACAAATCAATTATTAATTCCAGAACCAAGTATAATTGAAAAGAAAAACAATATTTCTAATGGACGATATGAAATAAAGGACTTACAAATAACAATTGATATTTAAAAATACATATCCCAATTTATTGTTATGATTATGTATGAAACGTAATCCTTCAAGATAATCAAACATCAATACAAAAGATGCAAAAATAATTTTACAAGGTTGTTGTTGATAAATATGAACAAATTTCTCATCTTAAGAATCATAGTCAAAGATTGATCACACATATTAGGCTGCTTGCACAAAGTTGATGGACAAAAAAGTGGCAATGGGGTCAACAGGACCGCATTCACACAGGAACACGTGTGTGTTCTTAAGAACGTGCCTGCGTTCCTGATGTGACAAGTTTGGAAAACCCCGAATCATCACATAGGATGCCACATCAGTTCCTCGGCAGCAACACACATGTGTTCCTAAGAATGCGCAAGTTTTCCTAAGAACGTGTACACATTCCTAAGAATGCACACATGCTCTAGGAATGTGTGTGTGTGTGTGTGTTCTTGTTGGACCCAATTAAAATGGCCCATGACCCTTTTTTTCCATTTCACCACCACATAACGCATTTGAGAGATCATTGAGCGAATTGATGCCCTGGGATTTCTTGACGAGGTGTCTACACGATCCTGACACTGTCTTTGAGGTATTCTAGGTATTTATTCGCATTCAATTTCATGTTTTTAAAATTTCCTAAACTATTTAATTTCATGTTTTTTGTGATTTTCCAAGTTAATTTAAAAAATCAACCTAATTTATATAAATTCCTTTATTAAATTGCAGCACAATAATTAACATGGAACCTGGAGAAAACCAAAACCCGACACAACCACAGGAAGGCACACTAAACCCCAATCCACAACCAACAAATTTAAACACGCAAATTGATGAAGGTTTGAGGCATCTTAGATCTATTTTCGAAGACTTATGGAGTACTAGAGAGCCCACCCGATTTTCATTAGCTACTTCCTTGGACACCATTGTATGGTCCATTGCAAGTGCCCAAGGGAAATTAACCAATATTTTTTATTAC
The DNA here is from genome assembly GCA_009831015.1 of Picea engelmannii. NCBI lineage: Eukaryota > Viridiplantae > Streptophyta > Pinopsida > Pinales > Pinaceae > Picea > Picea engelmannii. The sequence continues at coordinate 63,578 of ML813436.1, read as the reverse complement.
AAGGATAGGATGTATGAATATTCTAGCAATGACATAGACAAAAACCAATTGAGAGACTTGAACATTACAAAACAAGAATTGATGTCAATGTTCATTGATCCTATAACTGGATTACAACCACCAGTCACAAAGAGACAGATTTGTATGGATTGGTGCATCCACCAAAAATTTAAGGATAATTGGATGGATAGGTGGTTTATGGTTTTTGACAAAACTCCTTGCAATAACAAGGAGGTGACCCTATATTTTATTAGGAAATTATGGCTAGAGTTTATTTGCATCACCATGTCAACCACTTTGACATTGGTGAATTCCATGGGGTTTTGGATCAGCATGGGACAGAGAAAATGCTAGGCATGACCAAGTTTTAGGTCCTCATCCTCCTAGGAAAATGCCTAACTTCCCTACTTAGCATCCTCCCAGGCAGGAGGTACATACATGTGACATTGGGAGAGGGGATAGACCTTCAAGACTTGCAGTAGAGTGCAGCTAGGAGAAAGAACATGGATATATTAGGCATTCATGTGACCCTCATAGATGTTATTCATTGATTATATATATATATATATATATATATATATATATATATATATATAGAGAGAGAGAGAGAGAGAGAGAGAGAGAGAGAGAGAGAGAGAGAGAGAGATTGTGTATTTTTTTCCATATCTTATTGTATGATGTTTTTAGTTGTTGCACTTGGATAGTAGACCCTCGACACCGGCAGATGCATCAATGTTGGTTTCCACCATTGATGTAGCAGTAGATGTAGCTTGTGCATTTTGTGTACCACATACACATGTATGTATCACCTTTGACAAATTCACCACATTGATTTTTTTATTCTTTGGCATCCTCAAATATAATTTTGTTGTGTTTCTATAGGTTGTGGCACCATACAATGATGAACTGTTTCCATCTGGAATGAATAAGTCACCCCCTTCACATGTATCATCTGTTGAGTTGAATCTTGTTTAAACATGAAATTTGTTATATTGTTTTGGTTGAATTTTACATTTTTGTACTAATAAAAATATTATAAATATGTATGTAGGCTACTTCATTCACGTATAGGTCACCTATACCACCACCGTCATCGTCATTCCCCCCATCATTTTTCCCTAACTACAGGGTTAGTCCATTCGTTGGCCACCTTGCCTCAGCTCTTGGGATTCCTCTTTCCACCCCAAAGGTTTTACCATCGCTTGTAAAACCCATGGAGATTTATCGTCGCCCACCCCCACCATCTTTGTCATCCCATCCATCCACAGTGACTTCACCTGTATGCCACCCACCCTCACCACCTTTTCCATCGCATTCATTCATAGTGGATGCACCCATATTCCACCCACCCCCACCACCTTTTCCATCCAATGCATCCATAGTGGCTACACCCATACATGACCCACCAGTCATCTCTATTGCATACCAGACTATGCCACCCATTGAGGCTACCACAATAGATGTTTGCTTGGAGCATGTTGTATAGTGGATTGTTCCACATGCTAGTAACTCTCCATCGTTGCCCTACTTATTCATTGTGATCTCATTTCTTGAAGAATTTGTATGTATCATGAACGTAATTGATTTTATGGATTTTTGTTTAAATTTCATGTTTTGATCCTTGTAACTATTGTAGGGTGGAATTGCTAAAAGATTAGGGTCACGGAGGAGGGAAACACCCTCACTATTTTCAGTATCATATGTGATGAGGTTTCTTAGTTTGAATCATAAAGTGTCATTTTGTAAGTCCATTAATTCATTGTGGAAAAAAAATTATAATAATTTTGTTTCTTTGTCTAGTCTCTAGAGCAACAAACCACTCGAGGTGTTGCTTTGAGTAAGAGAAGAAAGATCGAGTTACAGGATGCACATGATAGTTGTGAGGGTGATAGTGGTCAATGAGTTACCAATGAGTGCCACTTTGTATCTATGTCACCATATGCTACTTTTCCATGTTTGGGCACTTGTTGTTTTGTGTCATGGGCACGATGTGCCATTTTGTAAAAAATGTACAGTTGAGATGATTTTGAAATATATATATATATATATATATATATATATATATATATATATATATATATATCATGGCATGTGTTTTATGAGTTGCAGTATTTGTCTATATGATGTTAATGAATGATGACTAATCACATGTTTAATTGACACAACCGTTCATGGCATCACATGTATCGACCTCATAACATGAATCAAACATGTCTTGACTTGATAACACAATCATACATGAATTACCATGGCATGTCTTATTACCAAGGAAAAAATTATACATTCCTAATTATGAATTATCTTATTACCATAACAAAATAATTTCATGCATGTCCTACCACTATAATACAAATCATACATGTTTTTTTATTGATTGTAGTGCAAATCGTACATGCATTTTCATTTCATTCCTTATCACTATAAAATAAATCATCTCATATTCCTTATCATGTCTTACTCTTACAAGTCTTAGTATTTGCATCGAGTTCCTTCCATTGGAATATCATGGGTATTCTTCCTCATCCAATATCTGATGGATTCTTCTAATATTTCTCTCGATGATTATACCAACACTTCTTAATCGAATCCTACCAATATATCACCTTCCTACTATAGTAACAAAATCCGATTGTGACAAAACCAAAATGATATGGAATCCTACTATGGGAATGGAAATCTTGATTGAGACATAAATGGTATTATAGGTATTCAAAATACTAAGGGAAATAGAGGTATGGAATCAAAACATGTTTGAAGACATGGTTGTTGCACAGTTGATATGGTTGACCAACAAGTTAGAGATATCAGCAAACACATGAGAGATTAAACTTGAGTATGTAATAAACAATTTTAAGTATGGGAACCAAAAGGATCATGTATGAATGCTAAGTTATATTTTTGGACAAGAATATGATGGTTCATGGCCTTGGGAATGGCTCTACCTACTATCTCGAGTGGATTAGGTTGAGAATGATTGTTGTGGAGGAAAGGGCTAATAGAATGAGTGGAATCCACCAACCCTCACACCTAGCTGACCCCTTGATTCTATCCATGAAACAAAAGATTGCACTAAGAACTACCAACTGAAAACCATGAAAATAGTTAATGTATTGTACATGGAAGCACCATGGTTTTCATAGTCTACGTGTAATAAGGAAATTTATCCATCCAAATTCCTTTCAATTAAAATGATATCGATTATTTCTTTTTCCTCATCATGTTTGAGTACAAACATGGTTGAAATTTGATTTTGCATGGGAGAAACAACACCAATATCATCAATTTCCATAGGTCCTAGAGGGAATTGTTGGCATTGGAACATTATGATTTATTTTCAGTATTCCATCATCAGACATAAACACGAACAACGTTATATGATATGTGTGTTTATTTAAAAATATTTATAGTACTAGTTGTAATTAAATGTATTGTTGATAAAAAGAGACTACAACTTGTACCAACAAATCATGTAATGTTTAAGAATGTAACATGTTTACAGCAACAACAATATACCATATATAAATCAATAATAAAGTGAATGAAGATATGGCAAATGAAAATGAAAATACTTGTAAACCATCCACCAATGATTGCATGAATAAAGAGCATGAAACTATATTAATTGAGTGCAATATGACAAAACCTCATGGATGAAAATGTAATTATTTCAGTAATGACCATGTTAGAGATGATTCCAAACAATTAATGCAAATCATTAGAGAGAGAGAGAGAAAGCTAAACTAGGGTTTTATATCATTTGCAAATGATAAAGACTAGCATTGTCTTGAATTCTTTGGCATATGGAGTCACTACAACACCTTCAATGGAGGCTAAAGGAAAAAGAAGACTTGAATATCAAAACCCTAGGATTATCCAATCATAATCCTATGTCAAACCTTTTAGGAAACAAACCCTAGAATGTATAATCTCATAGACCCTAGGTGTCATCCTACTTCTTCTATAGAGTCTAGCAAATTATATCAAGTGGCACTAGGTTTAACCATCTTAACCCCTCTCACCTAGGGGTAACTAAAGGCTATTTGAGGGGTCAACCTTTACCTATCTCACTTACCTTGTCTAAATGATAAGAGGAGGGTTACGATATTCAACTATTTCCACCACAAATTTCATCATCAAGATAAAACATACCAACTTATTCATCTAAAGATTCATCAATATTCATACTTGTGTCTTCTTTTCAATTGCTTTCCAATTTCCTTCAAATAACCATTTTCTTGTTCATTGTTGGATTCATCTCCAATCATGTAGTGGCCATGTTCATCTAACAACTCTTGCAACACCTCATATGCTCCATCAAGAACTACCTTAATATATATAATGACTTGGACCACTAGATATTGGTTGGGCGCAACACCACACTACAATATCTCCAAAACTTTTGATGTGTTTGGTTCAACCTATCCAACTACTTATATAATTGGTAAAGGTTCTACCAAAAACTTCATTTTTGTTATGTTTTCTGGATCTAGTCTCTCCATACATTTACTCAATAGCCTCTCCATGCATCCTCATAGCCTACCAATACTAGTGCATTTTCCTTAGCACAAAAGGATGTGCATTCATGAGTTCCCTCATTACTAACATCTACAACTATCACTAGAGCAAGTCTCACCTTGCCACCAATATCAATATTCATTCAATCCACCAATGTGCACAATATCCCATTCTTCTCCAAGATAGTCTATAGCAAAGTATTTAACCTCGCCAACTTATTCTTCATGTGGAAAACACCACCTTGCATTCTCAGGGTTCATTTAAAAAACCCTCTCCTAGGTCTCTTTTTGGCATAAATTTACTATGTACTATCTTGTCTTGCTATTGTCGATGATGCAAGTCCTTCCCACTAGTTCATTAGAAACTTCTATCAAATTCACCACTAACATTTGTGGCTTTATCCTCAGTTTATTCCTTGTCATCATGGGGACACTACAAGATTTTGTTTCATAAAAAAACACCAAATTGTTCCTACGAGGCATAGGATATTTGAAAACAAAATTAGTGACACCTTCTTAAGCCCACCAATAATTCTTATTTTCTCGGTTGAACTTGGCAACAATATCCTAATGCTCATCACCAAAAAACCCTCAAAATAACAACTATGGTCACTAACCATCACCAAAGATCTTGATCTAATGATGATTGTCACTATCCCTTACGAAATATCTTGGCCTAATGACAATGGTCACCAACCTCCACCACTAAATGACTCTTATTACCACTAACTAACTTTTCCAGGTCGCTAGACATGTAGAAACCCCCAAAATAGCCTCAAACAATAATAAAACATGCTAATATACAAAAACATCCCCTCAGGGATGAAACATGTGAGTGTAGGACGCCACAATCAGAGTGACACCATGCTCTAAAAGGGTGCAAGGGCCTCCAAAGGCCATGTCTCATCATCAAAAGGTGCAAATAATGGTGAAAAGTCACACCTTCTCATCAAAAGGTCACATGTCATCGTTAAAGGACACTATCTCATCATCAAAACGAATGCCCTAGTGGTAGGTCAACCCCACCATCATCAAACCATAATATTTCATGATTTCATCATCAATAATGCTCAACGTCCAAGGTGAAAAGGACAATGCCCAAGGTGAAAGAAGGTTCCATCATCTCTTCAAGGGGTGTCCAATCATATCCAAGTAAAACATCCTCTAGGGAATATGGAGTCATTACAACACCTTCAATGGAGGCTAAAGGAAAAATAAGACTTTAAGATAAAAACCTTGGGATTATCCAATTAAAATTGCATTGAATTTCCCTCTGTATCGTGAAAAAAATTTGTATACAAGGGCACATAACAAGATATGATATTCAAATTCGAACCCTAGTTCAGAAATTACATTATGCCTTACTGAGAAAAACCCTAGTTCCATAGATCCTTAAACAAACCATTTTATGGGAAATGGAATCACAGGGGAGGGGTACCCCTATTTGTAAACTGGTGTTAAGAGTCCAACACAACTAACGGTTCATCCATCGGAGGCTCAGTTAGAGTTGCAACTCGCCTCCTTAAGCCATTCAGGGACACATTGACAATTTTTTGGGGGGGCATAAAATCCAATCCGATCATCATAATTGAATTTATTAAGCTCCCGCAAGTGTGTTTGGCCAAGGCCCATGTGACCATGATACCCACAATCATCTAACACAATGTTCTTCAAAATCGACCCCTAGTCCAGAAATTGCATTATGCCTTACTGAGAAAAATATTTTTGGGGCAATGGAATCATAGGGGAGGGATGCCCTTATATGTAATCTGATGTCAAGAGTCCAACACAACTGAAATTTTTTCCATTGGAGGCCCAATTAGAGTTTTATGGTTGTTATTGGATAAATCTGTAAGTGCGGACACAAACTGATCTCCCTAGATCCACCTGGATCTAGAACAAAGCAAGACAGAATAATACACTTTCCCTATATTTCGACTATTGAATGAACTAGGAGGCAAGAATCATGAACATACCTTATGATCGTTTCCTTTGGTCTTTGTTGCTCCCACTTCACTCCAGTTCTCTCGTACAGTCAAAACCAAAACAATACAAACCAACCGAAGTGAAGAAAGCACAATCTACTCAACAGTCAATCTATGTATATGATCAAGGAGTTATACAATAAAGTGGAAATAACTTTATGGGAAAGAATCATATTACTGTATCATATTAAATGTGAAATAGAGATTACAACCATGGCCTTGATGTCGTAAGGTCCCTTCCAACTATCCTTCGTTCCCCACACACTTCTTGCTCCAAGGATTCTGAAACCATAGATCTGATGGCTACTCACAATCTATCTTGACAAAGCAAATCTCAAAGCCACTCCAACCAAGTTGATAATTCCAAGCCAATCAAGAACAAGCTCATGAACCAAC
>ML813436.1:19201-32217 GCA_009831015.1 Picea engelmannii | reverse complement strand
AGATGAAGCGCCAAAAGTCATGTGGGCCTCGTTTGGGTAAGTGAGTACATCAACTTCCCGGGGTCGTAACTTTTGCATACGATCTCCGTTTTAGGCGTGTGATAGCTTGTTGGAAAGGTATCGTCGAGGAGATTCATTTTGGGGGCTCAATCATGCCTTTGGATATCATTGAGAACCTTGATCTCTAAAAACCTTCATTTGGACCCTCAAAATGCCCCCGAAAGTTAAAACCTGCTAAAAATAGTAAATTGCCAAAATTGCCAGAAAACTGTTTTGAGCCATTTGGAAAAGGTGGGTGGCCACTGATATCCACCTGGATCAATCCTCCCTCCTTAGGAAGCAATGGTCTCCATTGCGTTGAGTTCCCGGGGGAGAGGGGAAAGTGATTGCTGAATCTGAATCTTGGTGATCTGCTTGCCTTGCTGGAGAAGTGGCGTTGCTTAGCTTGTTGAAGGCTATCACGAACCTTTGGCTGGAAGGTTTGGACCTTTTTAACCAGTCTGGCTATTTTAAATGACTGTGTGCAAAAGAAATCTTTTTGCTTCGTTGCAACCTTGTCAACCTGCTTCTGTTGGATAGAAGGTGCTTGGGCCGAAGCTGTGGTGGTTGCAATATCCTTTTGTTCCCCTTTTGAACAGATTGTGTAGAAGATGAATTTTGCAGTATGAGATACTACCTTGCATCATTGTTTAGGTGGGGCAGTAGTTGGAACTACCTCTGGTATCTTGTAGAGATGACCCCCCAGAGTAATAATGACACTACGGGGTCGAGACTCATAGATAGCATGGCGTTTCCACATATATGGATGGCCCAAGAGAACATCATATACATCCAGTGGGGAAACATCACATAATACCTCATACTTGAAGGGTTGGATGCTGTATGACAATCGACATTACTGGCTGACACGAAGATCTCATCCTTGGCGAAACCACCCAATGTTGTATGGTTGCGGGTGTGGTTTTGTCAACAATCCCAACTGTTTGATGACCTCTGCTGAGATGATGTTCTTCTGGCTTATGCTATCAACAATAAAATGTAGTGGGGTCCCCTTCACCCACATCTGTGAATGAAAAATGTGCTCCCCCTCTTCTGGATCTGTTGGTTCTTCTAGTTGAATTGTTGCGGTCGTGACAATAGCAGTGGGGTCTGCGTCAATGATCTATCTTTTACCAGTATTTTCATAATCAGATTCTGAATCAGGGTTGGACTCCTTGTCTTTGATCTTGGCCACCAATGACTGTTTTGAGTGACATTCATCGGTGTTGTGCCAAGGGATTTTGTGGAAATCACACCATTTTCCGGTGTCCTTCTTTGTCTTCCCATGACCCTTCTTTTCCTGTGGCTTGGACTGGTTTTCGGGAGACTGTTTGTTAGGGCTATCTTTTTCATACTTTGGTTGTTGTGGATTTGTAGACCCAAACTCCCATTTGTTCTAGTGCTTAAATTTCAGCTCGATTTTGACAGCATATTGATAGGCAGCACCGAGTGATGAGATGTCCAGAAAATCCATTTTAGTTTGGATGTATCTGTGTAGAGCCCCACGATATTTCAGAACCAAATGTCGTTTAGAGTCTTTGATACCTAGCTTGGTGCGCAAGGTATGGAAGCTATTGGTGAACTCCAGAACTGATTGGCCCCTCTCTTACCGCAATGTGGTCCATCTCATGTACTAGTCCTCATAGTTGCCAATAGGGTAGTATTGTTCCTTTACCACATCCACAAAAAAATCCCAAGTGGGATCATCCCCATATATTCCAGAATCCTTTGTGGAACTCTGCTCCCAGTAAGTTTCCCACCAATGTTTGACATGGGGGAGAGCCTTAAGGAGTGCAAAGGTGATATTTTCCTTGTCGAAAAAATTATGAACAGAGAAATAACCTTCTAGCAGATTTAACCATTTATCTAGGGCATCTGCATCTATTTGACCTTCAAATACGGGAATATCAAAATTAACCTGTACCTTGAAAGGTGAGGTGCCTCCAAAGTGGCCGCTTGATGAAGATGTGGCTGATTCTATTGGCAGGCATTGAAGGATGTGGGCAAAATTCTCCATCATTTCGTCCCTCTTCCGCGTGAGAGCTTGCTCAAGCAACAGATTGATAGGATCGTCTACTCCGTCGTTTTTCTTTTCTTCCGCCATTGAGGGTTTCTTGGGTGTGCAAGAGAGATTGTCCTCAAGATAGACAAGCTCGAGACCCAACTTCCTATACTCGGACCTCGTCGGGGACATGCACTGAAAAATGATCAAGAGCAGCCTGCTCTGATCCCACTGATCCAGATTATTTTCGGCACGAAATGAGAGCGGAGATATAATAAAGAAATGCACAAAGATATTGAATATATTCAATAATATAACAGAAATGTATCAGAGATGCAACCATAAACATAGATATACAGTAATACACGATTCCTATTAATCAAATAAATGTACAGAGACTGTAAAAATACAGAGTGAAAGACTCGCTAGAATGGTGGTAGCTTATCTCTGAGAAGAGATGTGGTTGCTACTTGCATCCATGAGAAGATGATTACAATGAGGCTTTGAAGGCCTTTTTACAATACATGGGAATGCCAAAATTCCTAGACATCCAAAAACCTAACCCTAGGAGATGAAGCGCCAAAAGTCATGTGGGCCCTGTTTGGGTAAGTGAGTACATCAACTTCCCGGGGTCGTAACTTTTGCATACGATCTTCATTTTAGGCGTGTGATAGCTCGTTGGAAAGGTATCATCAAGGAGATTCATTTTGGGGGCTCAATCGTGCCTTCAGATATCTTTGATAACCTCTATCTCGAAAAACCTTCATTTGGACCCTCAAAATGGCCCCGGAAGTTAAAACCTGCTAAAAATAGTAAATTGCCAAAATTGCTAGAAAATTGTTTTGAGCCATTTGGAAAAGGTGGGTGGCCACCGATATCCACCTGGATCAACATAGGAGGTTTGGAAATTAATCTCCAATATTATATCTTTCAACATTACTCATATCATGAGAGATCTAAATTCTATGGTTAATAGGCTTGTTTTTTCTGTAGCTAGTCCTACAAGGAAAACACTTCATGAAAGGCTTGATTTTACATTTATTTCCTTATATCGTCCTCATTTTTTTGATGAAGTAGAATCTTGGCAATTTTTTTCTCATGATGAAAGTTTATGTGCATTTTTGAAAAATGATCCATTAAATTAGAAAGAGATTATATCTCTAGAAGACAACAAATTCCCAAAGGGATTTACTCCCCTAGAAAGCTCATTCTCATCAAGTGATGTTGGCAACAAAAAAGAAAAGGAAGAGGAGTCAAAAATAAAAATTGAAAGTACTATCTCTATGAACATTACGACTCAAGAAGACCCAAATATTTTAAAGATTGGAGCTCAATGTTCGTAGAAAGAAAAACATAAACTTATGGATATTTTCAGTGAATTTAAAGATGTAGTTGCTTGGTCTTATGAGGATTTACATTGTTTTAAACTTCATATTATGCATCATGCAATTCTTATCAAGGAAGAAGAAAAACCAATAAGGAAAATACAAAGATATATTAATCTTGCATTAGAAGCAACAATCAGGAAGGAATTTGAAAAGCTTAGTAATGCCCATATTATTTTTCCTATGAAATATTTTGAATGGGTATATAACCTTGTCCTAGTATAGAAAAAGAATGGTGACAGAATATTATGTGTTGATTTTCGTTCCTTAAATAGGGCAAGTGTTAAGGATAATTTTACTCTTCCTAACATGGAACTTATCTTACAGCAAGTGGAAGGATAAAAAATGATATCACTTCTTGATGGATTTTCAAGTTACAATCATATTTGATTCAAGAGGATTGACAAGTATAAAACCACATTTACCACACGTTGGGGTACATTTTCTTATGAAAGAATCTCTTTCGGTTTAAATAATGCAGGCGCTACCTTTCAAAGAGTTATGAAAATATCCTTTGATGATCTTATCGGTAAAATAATTCAAATCTATATTGATCATTTAATTGTTTATTTATGAAACCGATAAGATCATTTTGATTATCTAAAACAAGTTTTCCTTCATTGCAAAAAATCTAGAATGTCTTTGAATCCTACAAAATCTATTTTTGGTGTCACTGCAGGAAAGCTTTTTGGACATATTGTATCCGAATTAGGAATCAATATTTATCCAGAGAGGGTTATTACAATTCAGAATATTCATGCCACGTATTTAAGAAAAGAAATCCAACCTTTCATGGGTAAGATTAATTTCGTTAGAATATTCATTCCCAATTTTTCTAGAATGGTAAAGCCTATACATAATATGTTAAAGCAACATCGATATTTTTCTTGGAATGATTTCACTGAAAAATCTTTCATAGAAATCAAAAGAGAAATAAGTTATGAACCTGTTTTGGGAAAGCCAATTTTTGAAAAATATTTTATTATTTACACAAATGCCACTGAAGAAGTAGGCTCTGCCATTCTTGTTTAGAAAGATGATCAAAACAATGAGCAGACAATAGGTTAAATGAGTCAGAGCTTATTTGATGATGAATTCAAATACATTTTAATTGAACAACATATTTACACTCTTGTTAAAGATATTGAAAAGTTTCATCACTTTATCTTAGGCGAGCATACTTAGGTAAAAGTCCCTTTACCTGCAATTAAATTGTTTCTTTCAAAAAAACATTTATTTGGAAAGCTTACACATTGGCTTGCCAAGATACAAGAACATGATTTTATGATCACAAATTCAAACACTATTAAGGGATGTGATCTAGCCTTACACCTGACTCAACACCCTAAACTAGGACTTTTTTCTGAAAATAATGAGGATGCATTGTTTGCATTACTTCTGATTGAATACGATAAACTTGATTTAGCAGTAAATCTCTAGTATCGAGATATAATCTATTATTTGCATTATGAAATACGTATCGATAACCTTGAATATCACGAATGTAGAAGGACTTGACTTGAGGGATCTAAATATCTAATCTTGAACACATCATTGTTTTGCAGGACTGTTGACAGAGCGTGGTTATGTTGTGTAGGCGATATAGCAACCTAGAAGATTTTAAAAGATATTCATGGGTCAGCAGATTCAAATATTCACATTGGTGGACATTTTGCTGCCAAAGTTAATGCTCATAAAATTTTGAGATCTGGTTATTACTGGCCTTCAATTTTTGAGATTTGCATAAATGTGTACATGTTTGTATTGAATGTCAAAAATTTATTGGCAAAGAAAAGTTTTATGTTATTCCTTTGCAGCCAATTCTACCTAACTTTACATTTTCTAAATGGGGATTGGATTTCATTGGACCTATCAATCCTTCATCTTATGTTGGTCATATTTTTTTCTTGACAACAACAAACCAGTTTACAAATTGGACTGAAGCAGTCCCTCTCAAACATGAACAAGATGAACATGTAATCTCCTTTTTAGAATCTAATATCTTTTCTCGTTTTGGTATTTCAATTGAATTATTTATGATAATGGGAAAACATTTATATCTAGAAAATTGACCCAAATTCTCAACAAACTTGGAGTGAAGCACTTCACTTCATCTACATATTATCCAAAATTAAATGGGAAAGTTGAATCAACGAATAAGAATATGGTCAAAATTATTAAAAATATTGTAAATGATAAACCTTGTCAATGGCATACTTTACTTACTTACGCATTATGGGTTGACCGTACCATCAAAAAAACAAGTATTGTCCATACACATTTTCAGTTATTATATGGCCAAGAAGCAGTAATGTTTGTGGAACTTGAATTAACTTCTCTTAAATTATCATTGCATGAAGAAGAGTTGAACTCTACTTATATCCCTCAAAGAATTCATGATCCGCTAGCTTTAGAAGAAAAGAGGAGATTTGCTCTTGAAAATATTAAAAAGAGACAACATTTTGTTAAGAAATATTTTGATAGAAGGGAAAAATCAACTACATTTGCAGTTGATGAAAAAAATTTACTATGGGATTATGCACATGCTAATAAAGGTAAGAATTCAAAGTTTCATAAGTTATGGCTTGGTCCTTATATAGTTTACTATGTTGTTGGAAGCAAATCCTATTTACTAAAAGACACATATGATTGATTGTTTTCTTACTCAACTAATGGTTCGCATTTGAAACACTATGTTGAACCTAGCTGAATTGTTTTCATTGTTTCTTGTATATATTTTATCTTCAGTTTGTGCACTTTTTCTTTAGTTTTGGTTTTTTGTCTTTTTTCTTCTTTGTTTTTATTTTGAGATTTTAGTCGAAAGTTGAATCAATCAAATTACATGTCTGCTCAATGGATTGAAAAATTTCCATTAATTTGTTTTGAAAAAATGGAGTACAAACAACATAGATGAATGAATTATATTTGGTCTACAATACTACTTATGTAGTTTTTGCTTAACCAATTAGATTATCTTTTTGAGACTTGATGATCACAATTCTTCCTGTCTTATTCTTTCCTATTCTACCCTCCATGAGTGTTTATTTAAGAGCATAGCATAATTTTTTTTATGAAAATTCTGTTGAACTATTTGAGAAGAAGAAACAATCAACAAAGTATAATTTCAAAAGAAAAACTATAAATTATGAGTTCTAGTCTATTATAAATAGACTACCCTGTGGAGTCGCCAAATGAAGACTCAAAAATTTATCACCTATTAATCTAGCCTACAAATTATTGGAAGGCCTATCTATACATTTATTTTAATAATAATAATAGGTGCAATCCCCTAGAAGAAAACATATGGGTCATTATTTCCGACATAACATTTCCCTCAACATGTTTTATCTTCATATAATTTATAATGTTTCATTATGGTATACTGATTTAGGTTTTGTTATTTGTACATGTCTATATGGTGTCAAATTCTTGCTTACATTTGAATATGGAAAATGGCAATTTTGCAAGAGGCATCAGAGGGTGGTAACTTTGTCTATTTCTTATTGGTATGGTGACATAAATTTTATACTCATCAAGCGAATTTGCATAAGGTTGGTTCTATTCCTATGATGACATGCATGGTGAAAATATTTTCAAAGCATAAGGGTTACAAATTTGAGTTTATATAACTTACATGGTTTGCTTTGAGTTTGGTATATACACATAGGTCATTTTTATATGGCAAATAAATACAAATTATGCATAGAAATTCAAAGCATGCAAAGTTTAGTTCTTCATACAAATCAAGGGTTGGCATAGTGATAATGTGATGTAAAATGGTATAAAATTTGGGATTAACAAAGAACATGACATATGTTACATGGCATGGCATATCATATATAATTGAATATGCGAAAAATATATAAGCCATGTTTAGTCATGTGGATATAGAAATCGATTTAATTGATGGTGATTGGAATGACATATATCTTGAGGTTGATATAGCGCATGGTATGACGTTATGTGAGATGAATATGATGTGACTTGGTTGTGATGAGGTTCAAATGGCATGAGTTTATGGTTATTTGTTTCATATGTTGAGTTGGCATGATCATATGGTATTGAACGTGAATGATTCGGCCATACATTTATTTCGATAGGATGTGGTCTTTAATGTTGAGTTAGCTCACGCTTTAGCACCTTTCAACGAACTAGGGTTATGCCATTTGAGTAGTTCGGTTTGTGGAACAGAGCTCTATTTTTTCTAAAGAACGAAGTTGCCCAGTCATTGTGCAATTGTCTCAGGTCTAGTACAAACTCATTATTGGAGACAGTAAGTACACCAGCTCCTGAGCATATTTTGCAGGTAATTTTTTTGTAATGGTTAAGTTTTTTGCTCTAGTTAGATACTCTTGAGTATAAAAGTTCTCTCTTTCCCTATTTTTCATTTCATAGAAAATTATTTGAGAAAGATAATGAAACAATTGGTGGCTATTGGATGTAAATAGTGGTCTGGTTTTCAGTTATTGTTGGTCACTATCCATTCTCTTATTTTCCATCTTATGTTTTTCATTTCTATTTATGAAATTTTGTAATTGGTGGAAATTGGATATAAGTTGAGCCTATATTTGTCATTACATGCGAAGAGGAAAAGATTTCAACCTAATATAGTTCTTTATTGTCAGTTATACAAGCTCTGTAGTTTTGAAAGTAATGGGTGAGCCCCATTTTTGTGGTATGCACATGTAATAAAAGAGTTCGACCCTGAGGTCATTTGTCTTGAAATGGTGATGAAACTTGATGTGAGTTCAACATGATATTGTTTTATAGGTTTTTATTACCCGTGTGTTGTTTGGTTTCTTTTGTTTTGAATTGGTTCATTCTTCTTGACTCATGTCCCAAAATGGGTTCGAACCTGGTCTCATATTTTTGTAATGGAGATATTGGTCAAGCCCTTTTTTTCTATTCATATAAGCATATATTTGAACCCAAGTTTGTTTGAATTAAAACCCATCCAAAATTTTGTTGGGAATATGTGACAATCCTCTCGTTGTTCAAAAGTTTAAAATGTGCTTATTGTTCAGTATTTGATTTTACCTACGTTGTCAATGCAATTTGAAACCCAATTTGTTTTTCTATGAGAAAAGTCAACTTTTGTTTGTTGTCTAAAGGTCTTTGTTTCAACTCTAATTAATAACTTGGATTATGAGCAAAGGGTTTTTATTAGTTGTTTCCTTGACTAGGGTTTTAAACTTGTTATATATCTTGATAATATTTGAGTTGGGATGTGTTCCATGAATCTTCCTTAGTGTAAAAGGTTTGGTTATGATGGTGGAAGTGAACTTATCATTCTTTGTTGACTTTACACTGGCTTGTTTTCACATAACCTCACTTTGTTATTGATCTACAATCATGATGGGATGGCATTGATGAATGTGAATTAGTTGAAGTATATTGTGATTATGATGGAGATCATTGACCAATTAAAAGAAACAATTATGTGTTGGCATGGTAAAAGTGTTGGTTGAGTTTTTCAAGTTGTTACACAGACTTAACATTTTTCCCCATATATCTCACTTTTCATAAAGTTATTTCCCCTTTATCTCATTCATATAAAAATTTGTTTTTACATTCTTTTCCAAAGACTATGTAATTAAAGGACATGTGTTATGTTTGGCCTACAATTTGAATGATAAAGAATTTTTTTTTGTGAATAACACAGTATATTATATAAAGGATATTTTTTCATCATGTGAAATAATGATTTTGTGATTAAAGGTTTAATATCATCCCATCATGATTAATATTTGAGTATAGACAGTGAACATGAACTTTCATCTATTTTTGTCAGTTTACCGTTTTTCACAAATTACAATTCCTTTTATCATCTTCTTAGTCGTGTGTGTGTGTGTGTGTGTGTGTGTGTGTGTGTGTGTGTGTGTGTGTGTGTGTGTTCCATTTCCATGCATTCCCTAGTTCATATGTTCAAAAGAAAAGACAATTGATTATATACAAAGGTGTTTTAAAATAAGAATTTCAAGATTAGATTTTGGAAATATGAAATTAAAGTTGGGTGATTGCAAAGTTATGAATTTTCTTCCATTGTTTTTCAATTATCCATTCATATTTCCCTTTTATGCTTAATTAGTGTGCTACTCGGAGCCAATACTTAATCATGTTTAACAAATTGTAATTGATGTTTATTGTGTTGGGTTTGTATATCGCTTTGAGTGTTTTACACTAATTTGATAATGATGGCATATATATGAGTTTTTCAATCGTGGAAGTAACCGCAATGGAAACAAGGGAAACATAGGTCGAACAAAATTCCTAATGCTTTTGGGCAGTAGGGAAGAAATAAAAGAATGATATTTTCAATTTACTTTGATGCAAACTCAGAAGAGTCCAATCAACCTTTGCAAACCGATTGTTTGAACCTTACTGGTCATCATGCTTTGCATCCACCTCAAGCACCTATTGATCCTCCTCTATAGCCTCACCCAAGAATAGTTGATTTTCTTGAGCCACCTCCTAGGAAACCAACCAAGGATGGTTGGGATAACATTCCTGCAAATCCTCCTTTCGACATAGTTCGATGGTTTGATATCATGTTTCCACCACCTCCTCCTATGCATATTATCCCTCATGTTACTTCTATAGCCTCCATGGCACATTCTATCCAAGTTCCCAGAAACTATAAAGAACTTCTCCTTGAACTCCAATTGGATAAAGGAAAATATCCTTCAATTTCCTTAAGCTCTGATTCATCTAAGGCCTCCTATATACAATCAAGACCATGTCTAACCTGAAGATAATGAAAGGAAAATAAATTTTCATCACATGAACCCTAAAATGTCAAGACTGGAAGGAAATAAGTCTGTTGATACAGACTTACTTAAGCAAGGGGTTGCTCTTTCAGAAGGAAGTAGACAAAGAGAGGCTACTTTAAACAAAAAATATTATTTCTGATTTTATTTTTATTATTTGATGACACTTTCACTTTGACATTCGAGGAATATTTTTGGGACAACAAACATGATATTATTTTTTAAAAACTTTTTATATCATTCAATTATGATATTTTTGGAGATACAAGTTTTTGATGATGTGACATGGTCATGTTGGTTGTTTTTTAGTATATTTTATGATTCTTATATATGCATGATCTTTGATTAAATTCTAGAGTTACAAGGGAGATGTTGAAAATAAAAGGAATAATAGACATATGGGGCTACCACCTACTAATTGTTATCTATTATTTACCCTCGTTATAAAATAAAGTTTTCCTCTCCTAACTAAAGTTATTTAAATTTATAACAAAAGGGTAGTTGAACCACTTAAACTACTTTTGAAGACATATAATGAGGAGAGCAGGGACAAAAAACAAAACATGAGAAAATAGAGAGAGATATTTCTTATAAGGTTTGTTCTTCCATCAAGTGAGAATATGTATTCATTCTTTCATTTTTTAGTTTCTTTGAAGCTAAGTTATTTTGTTGATAGAAAGGTTATTCTAAAGGTGGATAAATAAAGGACTGGGAAGCATTGATTATTGACATGCTCCAAAGGTCAATCAGTCATCTTGACAGTTTGTTTAGTCTTGATTAGACGTTCTGAATTTAGTTTCATTGTTTATTAGTGTTAGTTTTGCAGAGTCAAGACTATGATGCACTTGTAGCTTGGATTGATCCAGTTCAATTTTCAGTCTTAGTCTTCTTCTTTGAGACACCAGTTACCTATGTATGAGTTGAATTACATCTTAGACTTCTAAGTCTAATTCTGATCCAAAATCTTGCAGGGGTTTGTAAAGAGAAACTTGGTTGTAACTTAGAATGATATCAATAAAATAATTTGCTAATCTCTTCTCATTTTTTAGACTTGTTGTGCACTGAATTTTCATATTTATGTTATCTTGCATTTACTTACTATTTTCATTTGCAAGTACTTTTGTTATTTTTAAATTTATTTAACACAAAGCATACATATTTTATAATAGCATCAGATCCAGGAACTTATTTCTTGAGGTCTAATTGAGATTCTTGACATGATATGAGCCCAGGGTGATAATCTCTCGTATCTCACCTAGACTAGTGAGATTCAAAAATGCTTGAATACAGATTTAACCATTCCTCCCATCAACAGTAGGGATTATGGAACCATATTTCAGTGCTCTTGACCTCTTTGTTGTGGAGTTACAAATGTAGTAGTTTTTTCCCTTCGATCAATTGCAGATCAATTATGGGAGGATAGTGGACATGCCCATGAATAGTTTCTAGAATGTCTGATTTTCCAACAAGAGGTTGCACCACGGAAAATTATTCACTAGAAGGTTGTGCACTAGCTTTCTCTCTAATTTCATCCATTGTATAATCAACTCCAGGAAAATTTGTCATCATGTGTTCATCCACGACAACATTTCTTGATGAAATAGTCACTGGAGGTTCACTAGAATTTTGAATTGTATTAGCCTCCATTTAAATCCTACGTTTTTCTTGTACTTATGGAGGAGACACAACAATGGCATCTATTGCGGTAGAATTGGATTTCCTCTACTGAAATCTTGCGTTTTATCATACCTAACCTTGCATCTTCTTTTTCTTCAATTACTTTTTCAATGGGTTTTCTTTCCTCGAAGACTTTCTACCTAGACTACATAGGTTCCCCTTGTTTAAAGAGAATGATTTCCTTCCAAGTACAACAAAAGACAAAAAATGGCTTCCAAAATTCTCTTCCAATTATACAACAAGACAAGAAATGCCTTCCAAGTACACCACAATACCAAAAGTGTCTTCCAAAACTTGCCTTCCAATTATACAACAAGACAATAAAAGCCTTCCAAGTACACCAAAAGGTCAAAAAGTGTCTTCCAAAACTTGTCTTCCAATTATGCAACAAGACAATAAATTCCTACCAATTATACAACAAGATAAGAAATTCCTTCCAAGTACACCAAAATACCAAAGGTTCCTTCCAATTATACAACAAGATATAATTTGTCTTCCAAATACACAACAAGACACAATTTTTCTATCCACTAAAAATTGTCATCCAATTACACAAATTTTCATACCAATTACACAACAAGACAAAAGTTTGCTTTCCAATGACACTAAAAAACAAAACAAAAATTGTTGTTGTTGTTTCTACGTGCATATGTCAAGATGGTGTTTCATTTTTAGGAGATAAAGAGGATGAGCATTGGGATTACCTCATATCCATGTCTAGTAGGAGGGAGGGAGAGAGTGGAAGAGGGGGGGAGAGAGAGAGGGNGGGGGGAGAGAGAGGGAAGGGAGGTAGAGAGAGGTAAAGAGAGAAAGGAAGGGAGAGTGGGGGAGAGAAAGTGAAGTGGATATAGTGAGAGAAAGAGGGAGGGGGATATAGAGTGAGGGATATAGAGTGGTATATGTAGGAGAGATAGAGAGAGGGAGGGAGGGAGAGAGCCAACAAGAGCCATCATTTTCATTTTTAATGTCATTGTTAGCACACGCCTCGATTTTTTGTATTTACGCTCTCCATTGAGTGAGAGAGGGAGGGGGATATAGAGTGAGGAGGAGAGGGGTTCATAGGGGTTCATTAGATGTCCAAATCCATTTGAAGTAATAGTTAACTTTTGAGGGAATCATCTCATATGGGAGGGGGTAGAGAGAGAG
>ML813435.1:105480-122011 GCA_009831015.1 Picea engelmannii | reverse complement strand
GGCGTTTTCGCCATTTTTGTATGAATCGATGGTAGAGCTAAGCTCCCGACTGTATAGTTTCAGCAATACTCTGGTTTCATGGTTATGCCTCTGTGTTTGAGATTTCTTGGTTTATAACAAGCAGTTCTCCCTCTTTTCCATCTGTGTTTGTCTGTTACCTGAGGATTCACAGTAGTGCAGCTGGTTGCAACAAAGGATTTGTTGTGGCATTGTCGTGCCCTCTGGTTTTTATGTGTTCGGATGTAAAAGGATTTTGCGTTTGAGCTCATTTCTTCTTTAATCTGTTGCATACCGGATGTCTGTAATAGATCATTGTGCTCTTCTTGCGTAAATCTTCCACCTACTCGCCTTTACTATCACTCACTGCTTGGAGTTTATTAAGACCTCACTCTGTCATGTGTGCCTGATCTGGTTTTGAAGTTGGATTTATGCTGTTCGGAGTCTTTCTCCATTCGATCACCCTCCAAAATAAACCGTGACATTAAATCTGATGGGCTTCGGGCTCTGCTCCTGCTAGCAATCCAGGAGTGACTTCCGAACGCCAACACCTTCCATATCTAAAAATCCTTTGGTTGAATCCCCTGCTGAAACTCAAAATTCTCAGGAAATTGAAAATTCATCTCAAGTTTCTAAGGTAGAAGAACCTTCATTTTATTCTAATATTACTGACTTTGTTCTTGAGGTTGACATTTCATCCCATCCAAGAGAATTGAATACAGAATCATCCCAACAGAAAGAAAATTCTTCTTCATCTTCTTTCGATTCATCACCCATCAAACCTTCGAAAGGTGTCTTATACACTCACACTAATCTGCCTGTTCTTGAAGATATTCTCCATGATCTATCCTCTAAGGGTGAAGAGAATTTAGCATTGTTTCTTGGTCAATTTTATAAAGCCTCTTATTTTTCACCGATTTCTGAACTTTCTTCTCAAGACGAAGTGAGACAACCATTCTATTCTAACTTAGGCAGCTCATCTCCTCCATCATCTCCTCCAAGTTGCTCGTCTGTATCAATCACCAAGACTGTCATGGCTGCCCCTTTGACCAGGATGGAACAGATCTTGGCAAACGGATATGCCCCACTTGTATTGCCAAATCCCTTGTCTTCCATGCCAACAGGTGACTATCAAAAATGTATGCCAAAGTCTACAGGAGCAGCGGAGTATACTGTTGAAGAACATATTGAAGCTTTTTATGCTTATGAAGAAAAAATTAATATTTCAGAAGAAGATGTGTGGACTAGAGTTTTTGTTCAGAGTTTGGATGGCCAAGCCCGAAAGTGGTTCAAAGAGCTACCAACAAATTCAATCACTGGTATTGAAAAATTAGATGAGGTATTCTTGAAACACCGGGGAGAACGAAGAGATCTGTTATACTACATTTCTGAGTTTGGAAATTTGAAGAGAGAAGACAGAGAGTCGTTCTCAGACTTCATCAAGAGATTTAATAAAATGTTTGGTAAGATCCCTACAGAGATTAAACCATGCGATGCATCGGCAAAGATCACATTATCTGCTGCCTTTGATGCAGAGTTTTGTCTTATCCTTAGAGAAAGACGATCAACCACACTTGCTTTAATGCAAGATGCCGCCCTCGAGGTTGAGTCTAACATCACAACATAACAGAATCTTAAAGGAAGGGCTGAGAGGAAGAAATCTGATGTTGAGTCCTCCTCTTCTTCTAATAGTAAAATGGAAAAGATGGCTAAGATGTTGGACAGTCTGACATTAGAAATGTCCAAATTGAAAGTCCAAAATCAACAACCAGCAAGGACAAAAGAGCCAAATGCTTTTTCCCCAAGAAATCCAAATGATTTTCCTTACAGAAGGAACAATCCACAAGTCTAGATCCTTCAAAGAGATCAGAATGCAACTGATGATCAGAGGATCAGACTGCCTCTTCAAAATGCAATATTAGATGAAGAACAACCATCATCTCATGATGAAGTTGAGGATACAGATGAAATAAACTGTTTTGGTGATGAGAATGATTCTTCATTTTTGACACAGGTAGACTATGAAGAGGCCCTGATGAATCAACAAATTCAGGAAGCAAGTGTGGAAGGAGCTGTCTACTTGACAGACGATCAGAAAGGCTACAACTTAAGATCCAAGAATGCTGGTCCAAAAACACCCATTGCTTCTCCTGTGAAGAACAATGAAGATACTGCTCCTGTGAAGAGTAAAGAGGTTGCTACCAAGCAGCCTCCCTCTCCTGAAAAACAGACCCCCCCTCCAGCAAAACAACAGAAGAAACAAACTCATCCCCCAGTCAAGGAGCAAGTCGGTCTCAAAGCTCCTTCCAATGAGGTAAAGGTTTCAGACAAACCATCTTTCTCTTTCAATTTTGAATCAGAAATTCAAAAAGTTAAGATACCGATGCCTTTAACTGAACTCATGAAGAATGAAATATTTAAAGAAGCCATCCTAAAGTCTCTTGAGCCTAAGACCTCTCCATCGGATGATTTCGTTAACCTACAAGATGATAAGCCTAAAGTGACGATAGGGCCTATGATAGAAGACCGAGACGATTCTTGTCCACCATTTTACATATCCTTAAATGTCCATGACAAAATCCTTCACAATTGTTTGCTTGATTATGGGGAATCGCATAATCTTATGCCAAAGGCGGTGATGGACGATCTTGGTCTCGAAGTCACCAAACCATATCAAGATCTTTTCTCCTTTGATTCTAGGAAAGTCAGATGTCTCGGCCTCATCAAAGACACAGTTATTAACCTTGCTCAAATGCCAATGAGAAGCATGGTTATGGACGTGGTGGTTGCTGATATTCCACCTAAGTTTGGGCTTCTTTTGTCTCGTTCATGGGGAAAAATATTAGGAGGTACCTTGCAGATGGATCTATCATATGCGATGATTCCGGTGTTTGGGGGGGAGCTGAAAATACTTTATAGGGAAAACCAACTTGCTTACATCATCAGCGATGGAAAGAATTCCGTAAATCATCCTATCTATGCTGTGGATACAGATTTTGGTTCATGCATCCTTCAGATTGATGATGCTCAATCAACTCCTATGCAGCTAGTGAAGCCTATTGAACAACAGTCTGAAGGTGAAGACATTTCAGTCTGGACTATGTACTTTGATGGGGCTAGCACTAAGGATTCAACAGGTGCTGGGGTAGTTCTGATCTCTCCTTCAAAGGAGACCATATCTTTGTCTTTCAAGCTCGACTTTAGAACTACTAACAACATAGCAGAGTATGAGGCTCTGTTGTTGGGATTAAATTCAGCCAAAGAGATGGGAATAAAAGGTTTGAAGGTATTGGGAGATGCAGACCTCATCATACAACAGGTAAACAACACCTTTCAAGCTAAGCATGTCAGATTGAAGGCTTACAGGGACGAGGTATGGAAAGTGCGTGATTCTTTTTCTGTTTTTGAAATTTCATATATACCAAGGGATATGAATCAGCTCGCTGATTCTCTTGCTGTTTCAGCCAGCACATTCATTCCGCCCATGCCCCCTAAGCTCAGTTATGAGATTCAAGTAAAATATCGACCATCCTTACCTAACAATATCAAATATTGGAAAGTTTTTGAGGATGATGACAAACTCAATAGATTTCTCCAAGTGGTAGACGAATTTTCTGATTTGCATATTGACCAGCAGAATCTAAATGAAGAAGAATCACATAAACCTGAGCTAAAGAAAAAAATGGGCCAGCATGATATTGTTCAGCTACCAAACAATTATATACCTCGAGGTTTGGTACCCTTGGAAAGGCTTTTTGATCAGAATGATGTTCCTTACAAGCCAGACAAAAAGGAGAAAGATCCAACTGTTCACAAGCATAACATAGGAGGTAAAATCCAACCTAAACTTATAAATTTGTCTTCCGAGTTGACTGCTGATCAGAAATCAAAATACTGCAGTGTTTTGAAGGATTTTTCTGATGTTTTTGCTTGGAAATATAGTGATCTAAAGACTTATGACCCTGATGTTATTCAACATAAGATACCTCTTGAAAAAGACACCATTCCTTTCAAGCAAAATCTCAGACCTATGAGCCCTCTTCTACTTCCAGTGATTGAGAGAGAAATTAAAAAACTCCTCGATGCCAAGATCATAATTCCCTTGAGATACTCCAAATGGATTGCCAATTTGGTGATAGTAAGGAAGAAAAATGGCGAGGTCATATTGTGTGTAGATTTCATAAACTTAAACAAATGCTCTAAGAAGGACAACTATCCTCTTCCTAAGATGGAACACTTGTTGCAGAGGATTTCAGGGGCTAAGGTCATGTCTTTTCTTGATGGATTTTCTGGTTACAATAAGATTTCTGTCCACCCTGATGACCAGGAGAAGACTGCATTTACCACTCCTTGGGGTACCTTTATGTACGCCAAGATGCCCTTTGGGTTAATGAATGTCGGGGCCACATTCCAAAGGGCCATGGACATAGCCTTTGTGGGAGAAAAGGACAAGTTTTTCCTCATATACCTTGATGATATCACAGTATATTCTAGCAGCCATGAGGAGCATCTGAAACATCTGAAAAGAGTGTTCTTAAAATGCAGGCAGTTTGTGATCTCATTGAATCCCAAGAAATCCCAGTTTTCTCTAAGGAAGGGTAAGCTCTTAGGCCACATTGTCTCAATAGAAGGTGTAATGATTGATCCAACATGAGTGGAGGCAATTCAAAAGTTGTCCTTGTCGAGGTAAAAAAAGGACATTCAATCACTGCTCGGTAAGATAAATTTTGTTAGAAGGTTTGTGCCAAATTTTGCTGAATTAGTCAAACACATAACATGCATGCTGAAAAAAGGGTCTGAGATAAAATGGACAGACAACGTGAGAAACTCTTTTCAGGATATCAAGAAAGCGATCATCAAATCTCCGATTCTGATCAACCCAGATTACAATAAGACTTTCTATGTCTTTTCCTTGCTTATTATGACACAGTGGCAGCGGTCCTGCTACAGAAAGACGAGGACAACTTTGATCATCCCGTGGATTTCTTCAGAAAAACACTCAGGGATGCTGAACTAAGGTATGACCCTATCGAGAAACAAGCTTATGCTCTTATAAAAGCTTTAAAATCCTTCAGAATTTATATCCTTCATTCAAAGGTCATCGCATATGTTCCTTCATCTTCTGTAAAAGATGTTTTGACTCAGCCAGATATTGACGGAAAGAGAGCTAGATGGATTGCAAAGATGATTGAGTTCAATATTGAAGTAAATCCCACCAAATTGGTAAAAGGCCAGGGCCTTTCCAAGATTTTAACGGAGGAAAATCATAAGCTGCTGGATATTAATTTCATAGGAGAAAGTTCAGAAAATTTACAGACAGAGTTGGCAACAGAAGGGCAACATGGAAGTCAGCAAGTGGCAGAGCACTTGTCTTCCTGTGAATGGTATTCTGGCATCATACATTTTCTGCAAAAGCTTGAAGTTCCTCATGAACGTAGTTTGACTCAAGCTCGAGCTCTTAAACTCAGAGCTATCAAATTCTGCATTTATAATAATCTATTATATTGGAGAGACCCTGCTGGTTTACTTCTCAGGTGTTTAGATAAAGAAGAGTCTGTCGAAGTGACACATCAGTTTCATTCAGCCATTTGTGGCGGTCATCAGTACTAGAAGACTACTGCCCATAAGATCCTAAGGGCTGGATATTATTGGCCTTTCCTCTTCACAGATGTGTGCGCATTCATCAAATCTTGCGACAAATGCCAAAGATTTACCAGTAAGCAACAACTAAAATCTTTACCCCTGAGACCTATAGTGGTGAATGGCCCTTTTCAGCAGTGGGGTTTAGATTTTATAGGTGAGATAAATCCTTCATCCAGTGGTCAGCACAAGTGGATTTTGGTAGCCACAGATTATTTCACAAAGTGGATAGAGGCGATTCCCACCCAGAATGCTACACACCAGGTAGTCATGAAGTTTCTCTATGAAAATATTTTGAGCAAATTTGGTTGTCCCAAGAGGCTGGTAGCAGATAATGCGGCAACATTTAAAAAAGAAGCATTGGTAGATATGTGTGAATCAATGGGCATCCAGCTGGTACACTCGACTCCCTATTACCCTCAAGGTAATGGCTTGGATGAATCATCAAATAAGAGCATGATCAAAATCATAAGAAAACTGTTAGAGGAAAATAAAAAGAATTGCAATTCAAAACTGAAATTTTCTCTGTGGGCAGACAGAGTGACTATTAAAAAATCCATAGGAACTTCCCCATTCAAATTGGTTTATGGGACTGATGTTATTTTTCCTGTTCAGTTAGTTTTTCCTGTGGCTAAGTTCTTTTAGGAAGAGCAGACCGAGCCAAATGACATGATAAGAAGGATGCTTGATTTGGTGGAACTGAAACAAGCTCGCGAATAGTTAGTAGACAGATCAGAAGCTCATCAGAAGAAGATCAAAAAGACTTTTGACAGAAAGGCGAAGGTGGACAGTTTTCAGATCGGTGACTGGGTTCTAAAATAGGATGCTCTTAGGCAGGACAAAGGCAAGCATAACAAGTTCGATTCCTTGTGGATATGACCTTTTATGATTACTCAGGTGAAAAATAACAACACTTTCATACTGCAGAATCTGGAAGGCGAAGAAATTTTCGGTGGCCCGATAAACGAGCGATTTTTAAAACTCTATTTCGTCTAAGGCTGTGAATCCTAGACATTGTAATGTTATTCTTAGTTTTTATTTTTGAATAACTCCATGCCCAATGGAAACACTAGCAGATAGTTTAGTTTTTAGGTTCTTTTTTCAGGAAAGGAATTGATTCTATGGTTCTTGAAACCTCACAGGGAGATGTTCATCCCAAATAGGAGCCAGTATTATCTCCTCAAATAAATTGGTAGATTTTTGCTTCTTGAGGTGATAGGTTGTGATCTAAATTTTATTTCTAAATTTTTGTAAGTAGGTTAGAGAGTCTGTATTTTGAAAATAAGCTCAAAAGAAACTTTGAATTTGGTTTGGTCAAGAAAAAGTCAAAATATCAGGTTTCGGTGGTTTAGGCGAGCCTCAGATGTGCTCATTAACCACCGAAAGATTTTGTTCTCGGCAGTTAAGGGGTCAAAGCAAGAAGGCGAGTAACCACCGAAAGTGTTTCAATGGTAAAATGGAAAGCCCGTTCTTTCACACGAGCCAGCTGTCAAGTGGGTGCAATGATTAAACATAACTGCCGAAAAGCTCGCCATGATGGAGGGTATGCATGTTCGTGGTGTCTATCCGAAAGTGTCGAAGCCACTCTGTCTTTTCAACCACATTGGTCATTTCAAAATCCAAAACACGGCGGGGATTTGTATGTGTGATTTCACAGAACCTCCCTCCATTTCAGTCGCAGTACACACGCCATCATGATCTCGTCACTCTTTCATAGATCCTCACTGAATCATTATGCATCCCGAAGATTGCTAAGATGACGGTGGGATCACGATTTCATCAGTAAATCATATTTTCAGAAATCTTCATCCCTTTTCCTCTGGTGATTGTCGAAGTGCCATCAAAGTCCAGCAAGCGCTCAATTGTCAATTAAGCCTGATCTGTTATTAGGTAAGCTCGAAATCAATCCCCTTTCAGTTTCAAAAAATGAATTTGTCACCGAAAATCTAAAGTTTCGGCATATCCTCAGTCCAATTGTCGTCCGAAATTGGGTCAGTGTTTTTGAACTCAATAATCCTATGTTGTTGTCACCCTATTCCACCGGTCTTTCATAAGTGATATTGACTGTATTCATAGTTCTCAGAGTCATTGTCTTTCTGGACGTCTAGTTTCCCATAGTTTCAGGCACAGTCAGCATCGACCCATGTTGAAAGCAGGTCCAGCTTTGAGATCTGAGGTGGATGACGTTTGGTATTTGGAAGCTCATCCGGAGGTGGTAGAATGTTTCAGACAGACTGGAGTTTTTGCATACTGTGAGAAATTGACAACATTTCACCAACAGGTGGCCGAAGCTTTTTCTCTCTCCTATGATGGAAGGATTGCTAAACTAGGCAGGGAGGAGATTATCATCAACGAAGCAACCATTGTTGAGTACACATGGTTATCCAGAACAGGAGACTGCTGGTTTAAAACCACCTCACCTTCAAGCATCGAGTTCATATCCTATTTGCTACCTGTACATAAAGATTTAACCTGGAAGAAGGACATTCCAATGTATTATTTAGAGCCCAAATGGCAGTCTATATTGAAGGCAATTTTGGTGTATATTACGTGTGAGGGGCGCTACAACAGGGTAATGTTTTACCATTTCAAACTGCTGAACCATTTCACAGGCAGAGAGCAAATAAACCTGCCTTACTTCTTTCATAAAACCCCGACTAAGATGGCAAGACAAGAGAAAGCCCAGCCTGCTAAAGTTGTCAGCAGATTATCACATCAAGGGCTGATTACCCTTCTTGTGAGAGAAACTCTGCAGAGGAAACAGCTTGAGTGGGGTTTCTTTTTATTTTGGAATGAATTTCAAACAGAAATACCACCAGAGGCAAAAACTAAGAAAGCCAGGGGCAGAAAAACTCCTACTCCCAAGAGCAGCCACAGGAAAAGAAAAGGAATCTCCCTACCAAGATATCCCATAAAATCATCCCCTGGCAAGAAGGAAGAAATCAAGAAAAAATTGCATTTTGAAGGCAAGAGCCCTGCCACAGAGAATAACCCTCTGAACCTACCTTACAGTGATTCAGAAACAGAACCAGAGATGACAGAGACTCAGGAAAACATACAGATTGAACAGAGTGCAGATCCACCTTCACCAAAGCCTGCAGAGGCCCACAAGCAACCCGAAGCAGAAGCCTCCTCAAGTAAGCCAAAAACAACTAGAGCACGGAAGATCAACAAGCTACTGCAACAGATTTATGAAATGGAAGTCCTAGAAAGGGTGATCAAAAAAGCCAACACAGACCTCACTGACAGAAATGCAGAACTGTTCAAAATGAATCAAACTCTTAAAGAAAAACATGACAAAATCAAAGATAGAAATAGAGTTTTGATCAGAGAAAATATGAAACTGTATAGGCAGCTCAGGATTCTAAGGCTCAAGTTAAAAGAGTTTAAATCACCAGAAGAGGAGCAAACTGGGTTGGACACTTTGGCTAATTTAGCCATGACCATAATGGATACACCAGAACTCCCTACATAGCCAGTAGAAGTTCGTAGGTCTGCACGAACCAGGGCTGCAGCATCTAAGAAATCCTGAGCATCAAAGAGGACCCAGGGTAAACATTTTTGCAATTTTGAAATTTCTTCAAAGTTTAACTTTCAGTGGTTTAGGCGAACAGGACGACTGTTCATTAACCACCGAAAGCGGTGCTTTCGGTAGATGACTCACCCAAAAGCTTTCCCAGTTAACCACCGAAAGCCTATTATGTCCAGAATGAACGAGTTTTTACATAGATCAACGATTTTTGAGATGAAAAGATTCGAGATCTTTTCGAATGAACGTCTAATGAATTATCAAGTCTAGCCCAACAGTTATTTTTGACCAATTGTGGAGAAAGGAGATGTTTCAAAGGTTTATTGGACATCTTTAATTAAGACAGAAAAGCAGGACACCTTGCCACATCAACAGATTCGACTTGGTCTCTATTTGAGAGTCATCATTTAGCCTTGGGAGGTTGTTCTGCACTACACCAACAATCAACAGAGAGAAATCTGGGATTGACCTCATTTTGGGGAATCATCCCACCTCTTTTGCAACTGCATTTTGAGTTACTATTTTTAGTATATCTGATCCTTGTTTTTTGGATCCTAGAACTACTTTGTAAAGCTATAAAGCTTAGGATAGAAGACAAACTAAAGGTTCAATTTTGGGTTCTACATGCTGCTACTGTAAGAGATACTTATTCTTAATATATGAAACATTGCAAGCTTCCTTCAGTTGTGTTGTCAGACTTTTTCTTTTCTGTTCTCTAATATCTTATGAGTGAATGATTTCTTTATTGGCGCTTATTCAATCTACATGTGACTGTCATCTCACTAACTGATTGATTAAGTTAAGAATCATAAGTTATTTCCTTAGTTCTTAAACCCATTTTTCTTGTTTTTATGAGTATAATCTGGTTCAATAGTTATCTTCTCTTTTGTTTAATAAAACCTTATCTGATTGCATTCCTAGAAGGCCTTGTGATATTTGATATCTCTAGACAGTCTTAAACACACAGTCCAGTCCCTAGATATTCATCTTGATCCAAAAACCACATCAATTATTAATAAAATATTTCCCAAAAAGAGTTAGTTACCAGGCATCTCCGACTTACAGCCTAGGAGAGTTTCCTGGAGTGATAAAAAATTGGCGCCGTTGCCGAGGAGAGGAGATCGAAGCTCAGCTTCTCTGGGAGACGACATAGATCTAGTTCTTGATGATAGACAATAAGTAGACACTTTCGGTTGTACATTTTCTATCTAGCGACTCCATTGAAATGAAGTGGCTCCAAAAAGAGCTCACACCAGGGCGAACCAAGAAGGCCCACTGACAACACCAGTTCCTGATCCCGAGAAGATCATCAGTAAGGGTAAATCTTTGCAAAGACAGGCTTCTAGATCTGCAAGGGCAGTAGATTCAGGTATTCAAACTGATACTCATCCTTCCATATCTAAAAATCCTTTGGTTGAATCCCCTGCTGAAACTCAAAATTCTCAGGAAATTGAAAATTCGTCTCAAGTTTATAAGGTAGAAGAACCTTCATTTTCTTCTAATATTACTGACTCTATTCTTGAGGTTGACATTTCATCCCATCCAAGAGAATTGAATACAGAATCCTCCCAACATAAATAAAATTCTTCTTCAACTTCTTTCGATTCATCACCCATCAAACCTTCGAAAGGTGTCTTATACACTCACACTAATCTGCCTGTTCTTGAAGATATTATCCATGATCTATCCTCTAAGGGTGAAGATAATTTAGCGTTGTTGCTTGGTCAATTTTATAAAGCCTCTTATTTTTCATCGATTTCTGAACTTTCTGCTCAAGACAAAGTGAGACAACCATTCTATTCTAACTTAGGCAGCTCATCTCCTCCATCATCTCCTACAAGTTCCTCGTCTGTATCAATCACCAAGACTGTCATGGCTGCCCCTTTGACAAGGATGGAACAGATCTTGGCAAACAGATATGCCCCACTTGTATTGCCAAATCCCTTGTCTACCATGCCAACAGGTGACTATAAGAAATATATGTCAAAGTTTACAGGAGCAGGGGAGTATACTGCTGAAGAACATATTGAAGATTTTTATGCTTATGCAGAAAACATTAATATTTCAGAAGAAGATGTGTGGACTAAAGTTTTTGTTCAGAGTTTGGATGGCCAAGCCTGAAAGTGGTTCAAAGAGCTACCAGCAAATTCGATCACTGGTATTGAACAATTAGATGAGGTATTCTTGAAACACTGGGGAGAACGAAGAGATCTGTTATACTACATTTCTGAGTTTGGAAATTTGAAGAGAGAAAACGGAGAGTTGGTCTCAGACTTCATCAAGAGATTTAATAAAATGTTTGGTAAGATCCCTACAGAGATTAAACCAAGCGATGCATCGACAAAGATCACATTCTCTGCTGCCTTTGATGCAGAGTTTTGTCTTATCCTTAGAGAAATACGATCAGCCACGCTTGCTTTAATGCAAGATGCCTCCCTTGAGGTTGAGTCTAACATCACAGCATCGCAGAAGCTTAAAGGAAGGGCTGAGAGGAAGAAGTATGTTGTTGAGTCCTCCTCTTATTCTAATAGTAAAATGGAAAAGATGGCTAAGATGTTGGACAGTCTGACATCAGAAATGTCCAAATTGAAAGTCCAAAATCAACAACCAACAAGGACAAAAGAGCCAAATGCTTTTGCCCTGAGAAATCCAAATGTTGTTCCTTACAGAAGGAACAATCCACAAGTCCAGATCCTTCAAAGAGATCGGAATGAAGCTGATGATCAGAGGATCAGACCGCCTCTTCAAAATGCAATATTAGATGAAGAACAACCGTCATCTCATGATGAAGTCGAGGATGCAGATGAAATAAACTGTTTTGGTGATGAGAATGATTCTTCATTTTTGACACAGGTAGACTATGAAGAGGCCCTGATGGATCAGCAAATTCAGGAATCAAGTGTGGAAGGAGATTTCTACTTCATAGACGATCAGAAAGGATAAAACTTAAGATCCAAGAATGCTGGTCCAAAAACACCCATTGCTTCTCCTGTGAAGAACAAGGAAGATACTGCTCCTGTGAAGAGTAAAGAGGTTGCTGCCAAGCAGCCTCCCGCTCTTGAAAAATAGACCCCCCCTCCAGCAAAACAACAGAAGAAACAAACTCATCCCCCAGTCAAGGAGCAAGTCGGTCTCAAAGCTCCTTCCAATGAGGTAAAGGTTTTAGACGGACCATCTTTCTCTTTCAATTTTGAATCAGAAATTCAAAAAGTTAATATACCGATGCCTTTAACTGAACTCATGAAGAATGAAATCTTTAAAGCAACCATCCTAAAGTCTCTTGAGCCTAAGACCTCTCCATCGGATGATTTCATTAACCTACAAGATGATAAGCCTAAAGTGACCATAGGGCCTATGATAGAAGACCGAGATGATTCTTGTCCACCATTTTACATATCCTTAAATGTGCATGACAAAATCCTTCACAATTGTTTGCTTGATTCTGGGGCATCACATAATTTTATGCCAAAGACGGTGATGGACGAGCTCGGTCTCGAAGTCACCAAACCATATCAAGATATTTTCTCCTTTGATTCTAGGAAAGTCAGATGTCTCGGCCTCATCAAAGACATGGTTATTAACCTTGCTCAACTGCCAATGAGAAGCATGGTTATGGACGTGGTGGTTGCTGATATTCCACCTAAGTTTGGGCTTCTTTTGTCTCGTTCATGGGGAAAAAGATTAGGAGGTACCTTGCAGATGGATCTGTCATATGCTACGATTTCGGTGTTTGGGGGGGAGCTGAAAAGACTTTACAGGGAAAACCAGCTTGCTTACATCATTAGCGATGGAAAGAATTCCGTCAATCATCCTATATATGCTGTGGATACAGATTTTGGTTCATGCATCCTTCAGATTGATGGTTCTCAATCAAATCCTATGCAGCTAGTGAAGCCTATTGAACATCAGTCTAAAGGTGAAGAAATTTCAGTCTGGACTATGTACTTTGATGGGGCCAGCACTAAGGATTCAACAGGTGCTGGGGTAGTTCTGATCTCTCCTTCAAAGGAGACCATATATTTGTCTTTCAAGCTTGACTTTAGAACTACTAACAACATAGCAGAGTATGAGGCTCTTCTGTTGGGATTAAATTCAGGCAAAGAGATGGGAATAAAAGGTTTGAAGGTATTGGGAGATGCAGACCTCATCATACAACAGGTAAACAACACCTTTCAAGCTAAGCATGTCAGATTGAAGGCTTACAGGGACGAGGTATGGAAAGTGCGTGATTCTTTTTCTGTTTTTGAAATTTCATATATACCAAGGGATATGAATCAACTCGCTGATTCTCTTGCTGTTTTAGCCAACACATTCATTCCGCCCATGCCCCCTAAGCTCAGTTATGAGATTCAAGTAAAATATCGACCATCCTTACCTGACAATATCAAATATTGGAAAGTTTTTGAGGATGATGACGAACTCAACAGATTTCTCCAAGTGGTAGACGAATTTTCTGATTTGCATATTAACAAGCAAAATCTAAATGAAGAAGAATCACAGAAACCTGAGCTAAAGAAAAAAATGGGCCAGCATGATATTGTTCAGCTACCAAACAATTATATACCTCGAGGTTTGGTACCCTTGGAAAGGATTTTTGATCAGAATGATGTTCCTTACAAGCTTGACAAAAAGGAGAAAGCTCCAGCTATTCACGAGCATAACATAGGAGGTAAAAGCCAACCTAAACTTATAAATTTGTCTTTTGAGTTGACTGCTGATAAGAAATCAAAATACTGCAGTGTTTTGAAGGAGTTTTCTGATGTTTTTGCTTGGAAATATAGTGATCTAAAGACTTATGATTGATCCGTCAGGATTTTTCGAATGACTTATGGTTGAGTTTTTTTTTAATTGCATGCATTAATTGACCATTGGGAAACTTAACAAAAGAACGAGAAAAGAAAAGGAATTATACAGCCATTTACATATATGTAGATCTGAAATGTAATGAAAAACAACAAACCATAATACGCAGGTTGATAATGGAGTTCGACAAAACTTTGCCTACGTCTCCGGGCCTTTTCTCTGTGGGGGAGGCTTCTTTATTTCTGTTTGAAAGCTCAATAGTACATCATTACAATGCCGAATGGCTTCAAGACTAATATTTTCATGTTCGCCCAGATCTCTGGAACCATGCACAAAAAATGTCACGCGAAACGGACGTCCGGAGCTCTCAGAAACGGTCCGACAGCATCTCCTCCTCAACAGCTTCCCTGCCTCAAACTGGTTTTGACTTGGCTTCTCCTCAGCATCTCTGCTCTGAATGCTCTCAAAAACTATCCACATGGCCTCAAACAGGCCTTGGTTATATAGTTGGGAAGTTGGTTATCCATCTCCAACTTCCTCCACGAATTTAGGCTCCAAAAATGCCCAATAACCCCCAAAAATGGATTAATTACATTAAAAATACCCAAAAGTGGTTAAAAACCCACTTTATAGTTATAAATTGGTTAAAATTGGGAATAAGCCCCCTTTTCTGAGCGCGCCCCCCCTTTTATGGTCATATGCATTTACACGACCACGCGTTGGGGCTTAGCCCCCAACCCCCTCCTTTATGTGCCATAATACTATACAATATTTTTTATATTGTGGGTTTTAATAACATAAAATAATTTGGGTGCATTGGTTATAGGACTATTGTGAAGGCGCTTAGGCTTAGTGGTTGGTCATGGGCTCAAAACCCAGGGACCCCAAAAATTTTGAAACCTGCCACTTTGATTGATGACTGGGTGCCACGTGGCTGCCCATGACTGGGCCACGTGGCACTTTCCCATTTGACGGAAAAATGCCACTTGTCAACCATTGACTGGTCCAATTGCCTGCCACATGTCTGCCCTGTGAGAAAACCTACCCAATCACCATCAGCCAGAGAGTGCCATGTCATCTACTGCACAGTCATCATGCTAATTTCATCAACGTTGACTTTTTGACCAGTTGACCTTTGACTTTTTACCTGTTTGGGCTTCCGATCAAAACGCGATAACTTTTGCATACGGAGTCCGTTTGACAAAGTAAATATACCGCCAGAATCGGGAAGATGAGATGGACGCAATGGAATTGGTTTCGTCAGATTCCAAGCACTTTCATTTTTGAGCATTTTTCAAGCCCTGTCAGGCTTCTGAATCCGATTTCGGATCACACCTCCCCACAATAATACCTTTTGGTCCCCAAAAGGTTACTGACCAGTCAACAAGCTCGGGATAGGCCAGCCGACTTGCTCTCTGTCTCTGAACTCTGTCCTATGCACCTGTCTCATCAAGATCAACTGTAACACAATCATGACAACTGACATTATATTGTTAGCCATTGCAACCCTGTTACATCTTACTGAAGCTACTATCATCCACGTAGAAAACATTGCTAATGACAACATCAAAAAGACGACTGCAAATGAACTGATATACTTTAGATATCTGCACGATATGATCTTATCTTGAAGCAACCTATGATTGATTTTCCATTCAACAACCATATCTTGTTCTTGCTTAAGATCAATTACTTCATTTGAAACAATTATTGGTTCGTTGCATGCTTGTATTGCATTTGATAACTGTTCCATTGTTTGAAGTGTTTTATTTTCTTTAACACGATGAGCATGAACCACATAATCATGACCTGCTTTAGTGAACCGATATTGATTCTTTGTTCTGTAGAAGATTGCCTTACGATCAAATAAGTATGGACTACCTAAAATCATTCCACATTCTCTTAACAACACAACATCACAAGTTACTTCATCCACATACTTAGATGAAATTGCAAATTTGATTGTGCATTGTTTTGTGATGTGCATTTGATGATGATTGCTTATCCATTTAAGTGTGTAAGGCTTATGATGAATTTGTGTTTTTAATCCCAATTTCTTAACTAACTCTTCTGAGATTAGATTAGATTGAGATCCACTGTCAATTAATGTGTCTACCTTAGTGTGTCGCATGATTACTCTTATATGAAACAACTTGCTTCTACAATCAATATCTTCACCATTTTTACCTATCATACCAACCAATGAGATCTTTTCATCACCTGAATCTGATCCCAATTCTATGGGTTTTGCTGTCGTTGCCACTGTTTGCGTTCCCTTCTTTCCTTTGAACCACTTTGGCCTATTCTCGGGATGCAACTGCCAACATTTCTCCTCATCATGTCCCTCTTTCTTGCAATGCTTGAAAGAGGGCTTTCCTTCCTTCTTTGACACTGCATTTGCATTCTTGCTATTGCCATACCTTTTCCTCTTGTCCTCTTTCCTCGAAGACGACGATTCCCCTGACACACTTGCTTTCCCTGCTTCAATATACGTAGCTTGAACAGAAACCTCATCAAGGTTAGTGGGTCCAAACATGAAAACAGTGTTTCTAATATGCGCAG
>ML813435.1:66387-104881 GCA_009831015.1 Picea engelmannii | reverse complement strand
CAGGTTGATAACGGAGTTCGGCACAACTTTGCCTACGTCTCCGGGCCTTTTCTCTGTGGGGGAGGCTTCTTTATTTCTGTTCGAAAGCTCAATAGTACATCATTACAATGCCGAATGGCTTCAAGACTGATCTGGTCATGTTCACCCATATCTCTGGAACCATGCACAAAAAATGGCATGCGAAACGGACGTCCGGAGCTCTCAGAAACGGTCCGACAACATCTCCTCCTCAACGACTTCCCTGCCTCAAACTGGCTTTGACTTGGCTTCTCCTCAACATCTCTGCTCTGAATGCTCTCAAAAGCTGTCCCCATGGCCTCAAACAGGCCTTGTTTATATAGTTTGGAAGTTGGTTATCCATCTCCAACTTCCTCCATGAATTTAGGCTCCAAAAATGCCCAATAACCCCCAAAAATGGATTAATTACATTAAAAATACCCAAAAGTGGTTAAAAACCCACTTTATAGTTATAAATTGGTTAAAATTGGGCATAAGCCCCCTTTTCTGAGCGTGCGCCCCCTTTTAAGGTCATATGCATTTACACGACCACGCGCTGGGGCTTAGCCCCCAGCCCCCTCCTTTATGCGCCATAATACTATACAATATTTTTTATATTGTGGGTTTTAATAACATAAAATAATTTGGGCGCATTGGTTATAGGACTATTGTGAAGGCGCTTAGGCTTAGTGGTTGGTCATGGGTTCAAAATCCAGGGACCCCAAAACTTTTGAAACCTGCCACTTTGACTGATGACTGGGTGCCACGTGGTTTCCCATGACTGGGCCACGTGGCACTTTCCCATTTGACGGACAAATGCCACTTGTCAACCATTGACTGGTCCAATTGCTTGCCACATGTCTGCCCTGTCAAAAAACCTACCCAATCACCATCATCCAGAGAGTGCCACGTCATCTACTGCACAATCAGCATGCTGATGTCATCAACGTTGACTTTTTGACCAGTTGACCTTTGACTTTTTACCAGTTTGGGCTTCCGATCAAAACGCGATAACTTTCGCATATGGAGTCCATTTTACAAAGTAAATATACCGCCGGAATCGGGAAGATGAGACGGACGCAATGGCATTGGTTTCATCAGATTCTAAGCAGTTTAATTTTTGAGCATTTTTCAAGCCCTGTCAGGCTTCTGAATCCGATTTCGGATCAATGATCCTGATGTTATTCAACATAAGATACCTCTTGAAAAAGACACCATTCCTTTCAACCAAAATCTCAGACCTATTAGCCCTCTTCTGCTGCCAGTGATTGAGAGAGAAATTAAAAAACTCCTCGATGCCAAGATCATAATTCCCTTGAGATACTCCAAATGGATTGCCAATCTGGTGATAGTAAGGAAGAAAAATGGTGAGGTCAGATGGTATTCAAAGGGATGTCATCATGATTAAAAATCCTTTCTAAGGGAATCAGGCCCTTGGGTATATGATTATTTTTTAAAACCAGCATACAATGATTTGCGGTTTTATCCTGGAACTCTTGGGGGTCTTCCCCTTCCTGCATGATCCAAATAGGATCATTCTGGTTCTCTTGGTGAACATGCGTTTGGTGAACTCATCTACTGTTTCTAAAAAATTTCGGAGTGGTTCATCATCCTCAAAGACTAGCCAATGTTGTATGTTATTGGGTATGGAAGGCCTATGTCTCATTTGTATATGGTATTTTAGTTTGAAAGCAGTGGGAGGTGCGCAAGTCGAAGTTGCTTTGGCTAAAGCATACGCCTGCTGATTTTTTGCTCTTGGAATGAAGTGAATATTAACATAGGAGATTTTTTTTTCGATTAGGTCCCAAACACAATTTTGATATGACCTTAACCTAGGATGTTTGGCCTAGTACTGGCGATTAACTTGCTTCATGATCAACTCTGCATCACCAAAAAATTTCAAGTTTTTAATTTTCATTCTCCTAGTGGCCTCTAACCCTAACAATAGAGTTTCATAGTCACATACGTTATTAGTGTGGTCGATTGGTTATCAGGGGCCAAAAAAATTACTCCAGCCCCAACTTCAAGATAAGATGAGGCACTTCCAATTTTTTTTTCCAAACACCAGTGCTATATACATCTTGTTCTATTTGTTCTTTTTCTTTTTTATTTCCTGTACAAATTTCTTCTATACATGCATCAACATCATCATCTATAGACAATATAAAATTACCTAAATCCTGATCAACAATATATACATGATAATTATTTAGGCTGAGGGTCACTAACCGTAAATGCTAACCTGGTTTCCTTGTACAATCATGTGAACTGTCCTCTGAAAACTGGAATTGTTGCATACATCATATCAAGTTGAAGGGAACCTCCAATTTTAGCACCCCAGGACTAGGATAAGAACATGCCATATTTTGGGGGTATATCTGTGACAACCACATCCATTAAAAAACTTTTTGCAGGTACCTGTGCAAGGTTTATGACTAAGTCTTTTATCATGCCTATACACTTGACTTTCCTCGAATCAAACGAATATAAATATCCATCAGGCCTGGTGATTTCAAGGCCAAGCCTATCCATGATTTATTTAGGCATCACATTGTGAGAGGCCCCATAATCTAACATGTTGTTATGGAGCATATGGTTGAAGACAGTCAAAGTGATGTAGAAAGGGGCAACAGTGTCTCTAGAACCTTCGAAGTGTGGGCCGAAAATTATGTTAGGCTTATCATCTTCTAAGTTAATGACATTGGACTGATTTTCATTTTTCGAAAAACTAATCATTTAGCAATTTGTTTTCGGTATATCGGGTTTTTGGCCAGTTCGACAAGGGGAATAGGGATTTTGATCTTATTGATTTCATTTTCTAGATTAAAAATTCCAATGGTTTTGTTGATTTCCATGGTTTGATTCTCCATCCCTTTCTTTTCAACTTTCCTTGGTTGAGGAGCCTTTGTTTCGGTAATAGGGGTTTTTTTGCATGCTTAAGGGTGGCGTTTCTGCTATCTTTGTTTTAATAGACTGTTTGTTAATGGTCTTAGTCCCTTTAGTTTGTTTTTCAGTGATTTTTGAAACTACTTCGTCAGTTTCAACCCTCGACAGTATCTTTTTAACTGGAGCGGTTGTGGAAACCCTATTTCTAGGTCTTAGGTCATACTTCTGGTGGAGCTCGACCATTATACCATCCGCTATTCCCTGATAGGTCAAATCTTCCTAAACATTGTTGTTCTTGTTAGTCTCAGTCCTATACTCTGTAGTCAGAGACTTTTCGTAATCATGTCTTGTTATATAAGGTTGTAGGCAGTCATCGCCAAGATTTTTCATATCTTCTTCTAACTCCTCAAAATCCTCCAAGTCTTGTCCTCCTATAAAGTTTTCACTTTTAAAAGGGTTTTGGATTTTTTGATCTTCATTCTTAATTTTTTTTTTGGTGGTTTTGAGGATTAGGGTTCTTCCTGAACTCCTTTCTAAGGTAATGTTCATTCTTAGCTTGATCTAGTTCCATTCTCAATATTTTGTTTGACAGTTCTTTGATGATTCTAGCCATATCATCCATTTTTTCTTCTGAGGATGTTCCTGATCCAGAGGGTCCTCCTTGTTCCCTGTATCTCCTGGTTTCTTTGTTTCTAGTCTCAAATTCGGTTTTCAGGTTCCCTGATGCCATCATGTTAGATTCAATTTCTAGGGCATCATCTTTCATCTTGGTACGATTTGTTGATCTTCTCTCCCTTAATAAAAGGGTGAAGTCGGGGTCAAAAGCTCTAACAAAAGTCACTTTCGCTGTAGGTTGTGAGGTTTTAACCTTGGTTGGGATCTTATTATACAATTTATTGAATCATTGGGTAAAATCAAGAACTTATTTTGAGTTTTTCTTTCGAAGAGCCCCAAATTCAATTAGATAATAAAGATGGTCTTTCCACTCACTCCACTGTCTGATAAAAGCATTTTCAATTTCATCGTATGAAGGCATAGATCCAACTGCTAGACCTCAAAACTAGGTTCTTACTTGCCCTTCAAAGGTTTGAACCAAGAGTCTGGAGTAAACGTTTTCATGTTCCAATCCAAGAATGTTAGCGAATTGATAAAAAAACAATTATGTGTTCAGTTGTCGTTAAATCGCCCTCTCCCATGAACTTTGGCAAATTTTTCATGTAATTTTTTGGTAAATCATGGAGAGGGACTGGTAGAACCAGAGGGGAATATCTTGCAGTGACCTTTGCAAATATTCGAGGAGGCGATACTTGGCTGCCTACTCCTCCTCCTGGACAACCTGTGGTAGCACATCCTACCCCACCTGCTCCGGCTGCGGCCATTGTGGCTTTAGCAGTAAAATTTTTGGGGTTATAAGGAAAGGTTTCAAGAAATAGGTTATTGATGGGGAGGAAACTTGAGAAAGAGGAGCTTGGGGAATGTGGGTTGGTTCCTTTAAAACCACGGGGTGAGAATATAGGAGAATCAACAGAAGTTGGGTCGAGATATATAGGATAATTATTTGAGTTTTGAGAGGTGGGAAATTGAACCTCGAGAAGAGAGGGAGAATTGGTCGCAACAGGAAGTGAGACAGATCTTTATTTTCTATTGGTGTGGGAAACAACTGAGAAAGCTTCGGTCTTAAAAATAGGCAGAACCAAATCTGATTCAGAAGATGTAAATTTATCAACGGAGTATTTCTCGTAAGGGGTTGGAATACTTGATTCATCGTGTTGATCTTTAGAGTCAGACTGTGTAAATTTAGGTTGATAATTTTTATTTGTCGATGAGACAGTCTGCCGGAAGTATCTTCTTGATTTTAGAATTTTTTCTGGGTCGGAAAAATGCGAAATCTTCTTATCGTCTGGATTCTTCCTGGTGTTCTTTTGGTTAAGAGCCAGTTTAAACAATGTGGAGTCACCAAGTGAAAGATAAAGGTAGCCTTAGAAGGTTTTCAAACTTTGTTCACTATCAAAGAAGGAAAGTGTCAATGTCGTTCTTCCCAAGGAAAAAGCTTCATTTCTCTATTCCTCGACAATGACGCCAAAAAGATTTTGTTCCCAAGTTTATACTTTATGGCTCTAAAGTATACTATCGAGGCATCTAAAAATATAGAGGAAGTTGAGGACAAAAAAATCAATGATTAAAAGGTGAGGGTTATAATTGGTTTCTCAACTATCTCTGTCGAAATTCCCAGTTTTCCTGAATGTTGATATCTCTCTCAATTGTTGCCCATGAACATTCTAACTCAACCCGATTATTTGTTGTTTGTAAGATAGTGTTAAATAAATTTAGAACAATGTTGGTTTGATTCGAAAGACTAGTTTTGATGTTAGGCTACCTTGAAACTGGTATTGTCATGAAGGATAAAGGTAAAGGAGATGTAATTTTGCATTTTCTTTTTAGGCTTCATTATCTCTATTTCACAATGTAAAGAGAATGATGTTAAAACATGAATTAATAGGATGACTAAATTGTAGGTTGTTTCTTGTATTTGAGTTAAATTTAAAGGAAAAGAAACATGCATGATATGAGGAAAAACATAAAGCTATTAACAAGGCGAGGCATCAATTTAAGAGGAATCTCACGTTGTAACAGAATTATATGAAACACGAAAAACATTAATGAAGCATATGATATTGGAATCTAAACATTTACAGGTCATGTATCTGTTGATAACCAATATAGAGGAAAAACTGCAAATGATTTAAATAACAAGAATAATAATTTCCACAGTAGAAGTTGTACTAAATTGTAGCCAAGCATTCATCAATTAGACATGTGAAAGAAAGATGGAATGACAGGGAAACACATAACTCAGATGTGACAAAATCTGGAATCTTCAATATGCATTTCTGTTAATTCAGAGTCTCTTCAAAATTACTTCATAAAAATGCCTTTTTAGAGAAAGAAAAAAAATCCCACTTTCAGTCTTTGCTCCTTGTATTTATACAAGGTCATCAATACTTGATGGTTAGTAATCTCCTACTTTTTAGGAGAAAAATAGTTACAAAACTGCAACCTCAACCATTGCATGATTAACTTTTGTTTTTCTAACATTTCAATAGTATAAGCTTTCAAACGATACTTCATTGTTTAGTTGAAGTATCTCCCTCCTTTGATGCTATACATCTAATACATTTCTCCAGAAAATGAACAAAATTTCCAAGAGGTGTCGGAAGATCCCTAGTCTCAAACAGATAAAACTTTATTTGTACCTTTGCAAACTGGTCTTTAAAACCTTTATCGGCAAACCTAATCACTTGCAACTTTAAATTGGGATGTACCAACCATCTGTCTATTAGGTTGGCATTGATTTCCTTCAATTGTGAAATCTCCGCCTGAATCTCCTTCAAGCCCTCTTTGCAGTTCAACTGCTGTTTCACAATGTTTATCTCCCCCAGTGGCTCAGAGCAATCATTTCTTTCAATACCCAACACTTTCTTATCCAAAGAATCAAAGATTCCCTCACATTCGTCTTTGATTTCTTTGACTATCTTCTTTTTTTCGGATATGTTTGTTTCCCATACCTTGAGCATGATGTCTCCTCTTATCTGTTCTGTGACAGAAAGCTTTAGATTTTTCACCATCTCTCTATTTCCTGAACATGCAACTGCTTTATGGAAGCTATTCCTTGCTGCTTTAGCCTCCTTTTCCAGTAAAATAATATTATCAAGAGATTTGCTTACCTCTTGAAAGTAATTCTAGATGATCTCTATTTTGGAGATCAATTTTTGTTTCTCGGCTTATATCTTTGTATGTGCTTCCAACGAGAGGGTTTGGAAAGCCTTTAATTCTACAACCTGGCCTTCTGTCAAATTTAACTTAGCCTGTAGCTATTTTACAAGCTCCTTTTGTTGAGTAACCTGCACCTGACTTGCTTGTATCCTCTGGTTCATTTCATCCAGGCTTGATTTGAGTGATTGAATTTCTTGCCTTTCAACAGCTCTGGCTTGCTTCAAGATTTTATTTACCTCTTCTCTAATGTTTTTCTCATCATTCTTTAACTGATCTTGAAATTGAGCTATTACGTGGTTACTCTTGTTTGTCCTTGTTCTCATGTTTTCCACAGTAAAAAGGTTTGTTGTTGCCATGGCTCCCATGGAGACTACTACCTCTGTAGTGAAATCCTCCTCTTCCAAATTCTGGCCATCTACCAAGACCCTATTCTTCTTCACCATACCCCCCTCCCTCATATACATCTCTTTTTTTAAGAAAACCTTCCTCTTTTTTCTGAAAAAATAATCTGAAGGTGGGATCTCATCTCTAGAGATAGGGGTGAGATTGCTAACATATATGGATCCCATCTGTGGGAGTCCAAAAGAGGGCTGTAAAGGGGTTAAGGAAGCTATGGGACTCCCTATCTCTATAGATATTTTCTCTCCTATGGCCTTAGGTATATTGACATCAACAACAATTGATGAAGGGGGAGTGGACTTACTGGACTCGGGAGGTGTCCCAGGCCTCCTCTCTACTTCTGTCTCTAGATTTTTTGTATGTAAGGCCTCTTCATTTTGTGAAGACCTTTTAGTCTCCTGTGGAAATTATTTAGGATTGACTTTATCTTGTGCTTCTTTTCCGAAACCTGGAGGAGTATA
This sequence comes from Picea engelmannii, assembly GCA_009831015.1. NCBI lineage: Eukaryota > Viridiplantae > Streptophyta > Pinopsida > Pinales > Pinaceae > Picea > Picea engelmannii. The sequence goes on along the minus strand of ML813435.1, from coordinate 97,364 downwards.
TTCTTGTTCCTGATGAAGGGTAATTGCTTCTCCTTGTAGTAATTTGGGCAGACCACTCAGTCTATGCTTCTGGAAAGTCTGAAAACTAGCTTACAAGTCAGACGATAGTGTCTGTACCCTCTCTAATGCCTTCTCATAGGTCCTAGTCCCTTTGAACATGTCATCACAAGGGGACTTCTCATGTTCATAAGCCTTCATATTACAGTGGGCCATATGTTTTCCCATTAACTAGTAAAGGTCGTGCTTCCTATGTTCAAGGTCTACCAATTTGACCTCCTCCAGTGCTGCCACCTCAACTTTGGAATGACCCAAGTTGAGTAATGAAAATTTCCCAATCTGAACGAGAAAACCCGATCAAGATTTATTTGGAGCCATCTTTAGTTCTATCCCAATTCCTCTTGTTACTATTTGATGAGTTACCTCCTTGCACACTAGTTTGTCAGGGAGGAATTTAGGGAGCGCATGTGGAGGGATTGAACATCTGAAAACTCTGATGTAAGAGAAATTCTCCTCTATAAACCAATCAGCAACTGCCTTAAGGCTTCCTATGACCAACTCTGAAATGTGGGGAGGTGTACAACCGTACAACATCTGATGTAGTGGTATTACCACGAAATGATAGATTTCATAGATATTCATGAATAGGTTCCGGGTAAGTTGGATTCCAACTCCAATTGATCAAAGGGAAAGGAGTTGAGAAGAATATAGCATCCATGATGTATGAAGACATATAGAAGGCTATTGGTCAGACTTTTGATCTTGCAGTTTGATATTCGATGACCTCCTTCGCTATGTTATTGGATAAAATATTATCCCAATTGAAGTTGTAACCTTCTGCTGCCTCGTGCAAAAGAGGTACCCGTTCTGCAGGGAAGTGGGTAGGAATTTTCTTACCAAAAAGTCTACATAACATCATCGCCACATAGACCATATACTCATTTAAAGAGGCTGTGGTGTAAACACCATGGGTGTCGGCCTTGAATTTTGCTTCGTTTCTCCACCAGTCTTTGATTATGTCAGGATACATTTGGTCTGACTCAAAACATTATTTCTTTTGAAAATCACTCACAAAATCTTTATTATAAATATACTTGGGACTGGGAGATAGTTTATACATTACTTGTATATGTTCTGGTCTGAAAGAGCCAATGACAACCCCTCGGTTGTCCAGAATGCTTCTTGTCTTCACGTCTGTTCGCTCTAAGGCCCAACTGATCATGTCATTATAAGTCATAAGTCACGTCCGTGTAACTACTTTGTGAAGGTCAGACTCTGCTATGTATCAGAGTTTTTTGTCAACATCATGAGGGAAATTCTTAATTTCATAATCCATAGTTACAAAAATTTTCCTCCAAGATTTAATGGAGTTGATGGCATGCAGTGTCGTATCAGATACAATGTCTCTGTCTGGACTCAAGCTTTCTGCAACTTCCTTGCTTTTCTTGGGTGCCTTCTTAGGTGCCATGATGTTTGCACTGGACCAGAAACCTGTTTACAGAGAAAATGTGTATAAAAATGGATAGATGCGACTTTTTATAGATGTAAAGGATAAGAATGAAGTTTGAAACACAAAACTTTTATCAACCCTTAATTTGTGTTATGATGAGCGTATTGATACAAACAATGAAAAATTAATGCTTTAATGGACTGATATACCTGGAGATATGCTTCGCGTCAAAAATATCTTCATTTACTCGTTATTAATACTACCATATATCAGTGATTTCAAAACTGGAATTTCGAAAATCGCTGCCTTTCTCAATTTCTGAAATGCGAAAAGCAGCTTAGTTATCACTAATCATGTTTTGAAAAAAACTTAACCTTAATCTTAGAATTTGTTTAAAGAAAATGCAATTTCACATTTTGGAACTTTAGGGATCCTATTGTCAGGAGATATGTTATAAGAAAACCCCAGATCGCGAAATTGCGAAGGGATTAGTGAGGCGCTAATCATTCATGTTAAATCTTTAATTAATAAATATTAGTGAATAATCATTTTTTACTTTTACATTTTGGAAAATTGAGGATCAAGAGTTCGAAGGATGGGAGTTTGAAAATGATTTAGTAGAAGGAAGCCCGAATCGTGAAAGATTAAGGGAAAGATCACTGCATTTGGGAGTTTAATTAATTATGGATTAAAGAGTGCTTTGTGGAAAGCGATGGAAAATGTAAAATTTATTTCTTCCCCTCCTTTTTTATTTTTTTAATATGTTAAATGGTTTTGAGATTTTGGCACCGAGAAATTGGGATGTTTGAAGATCATACCTCGAGAAAAATTGAATCTCAAAACCCGAAAAGGAACAGAGGACTCTGACTCCCTTTTTGGGATTAAGGGCATCTCCATGACTTAGGAAAAATGAAGCTTCAGTTTTAAAGGGTATAAAAATTAAATTTCGTGTCAACAACCTCTTTGAGAGGAATTTGAATATTCATTATCTAGAGTTCCCAATCCTCCTTCCACACCTTGAATGAGGATGTTCCAACCTTTGGATTTGGATTTAAGATTGTATTTAAGTTCAAGCATGAATTGGGGGTCATTATGAGTAGAAATCCCAGGAAGAGGGATCGGGGATGGGTATTCCTTTCAGGTCACATCAAGAATAGAGATATCATACAAAAGGGGGGAAGGAGGAATTAAGTGAGATGGATGGGGATTAGAGATCCTAGAAAGGTTCAAGAGTAAATAAATGTTGGCACTCTTTTCAGGTATGGGATTTAGGGTACCTAAAGATCCAAATTAAATTTTTGATTCATTAGAACCCACAAAAGGAAAAGAGGGGGAGGATAACTTACCAAAATATAAACTATATTCCCCTATTATTCCTTGATGTTCCAAATTAATAGGACTGATTCTTGAAGGAGTATCCTTTTCCTAATCATCTAAAGATATGGGGATAGACATCTTCTCAGATAGTAGAGAATTTTCTAGAAGGAAGTTTGGCTATGTTTCCCTCAAATATTTCTTTAGCCAAATCTAACGCTTTGTAACCTTGGAGAAGTCAATAAAGAGATGAATGTAGGAGTGGAATTTCCTGCACTTGAAGGGAATGCCATCATAGTCCAGTTCCTATATAAAGAAAACACCCCCCCACCTGATATTTATGGAGTCTTCCAACCCTCCTAAAAACTTCAACCCAACCTGCAGTCATGCCATGCCCATGTATCCAATAGAATAGAAAGAGAGGTTCATTTCATAAAATAAACTCAACGTGTTAGCAATATCAAAAAATATTTCCTCTAACTAGGAGATTAAGGGAAGTCTAGGGAGTCATAGCCATATCAGATTAATTTCCAATTTCTTATAATTAGCATCAAAATATGTTAGGATATTTAGACACTTAGGAGTTAGTTCAGATCAATTTGGTCTTATGTGTCATTAGGTAAAAGTGTGTTTCTTTAGTGTGCAATAGTATTAATTTGTAGTTAGGTAACCCAACAGTCACGATATGTTCCTGACATAGAGTGATCTGACGGTTCATATTCTCCTCAATTTTAACGACTACATTGATCCATGGCTTAACACTCGATTAGTCCATGATATCTATTTAAAGAGCATGGATGGTCATTTGTCGATGATTGATTGTGAGAGAGTATCTTGTAAATCTTCTGTAATATTTTTCTTTTGCATTAATAAATTTCTCCAAGTGGCCATGTTGGCTGGGGTCGTGGATATTTCCCCGTAGGGATTTTACCACATCAAAACATGATCCAAGTGGATCTTGGTGGCCATCCACCTTTTCCACTAAATCAACATTTCGAGCCTATGGTTTTGACAAACCATGATATTCATCCTTTTTATGGGGAATGGAATGTAATTCCATCTTCATTTGTTAATTACAAACATCATGTAATGATTTCCTATGGGTTTTATGTACATGTCCAAAACATAAAATTAATGCACTGAATCCCATTAGAACTATGTAGTTAAGTTAAGTGTGATCAGGCTAGAGTAGTACAAGGATGGGTGACCTCTCTAGAATTCCTAGTGTTTTACATGCCTATGACATTTTATAAGCTTAGTCCAATTTATCCCACATGCATCATGGGAATTGTTCACCTCTCACTCTCTCATATATAATTGAGGTGAAGAAGGCCCTTTAAGAATGAAATGGAGTGTTATGTAAAGCTTGTTGTGAAAGAAGTGTGGCCAACATCTCTTTATTTTCAGAGATAAGCTACCCCATTCTTCCAGTTTGTGTTCTACATTGTTTTTCTCTCTTATTAATTAATAGAAGTCAGGTTTCACTATATTTCTATGTTTCTTGCAATCTCTCTTTGTATTTACTTGTTATATCTTTGCTATATTTTTGTCTTCATGTCGTTCTAAAAAATAATCCAAATCAGTGGTATCAAAGCAATCTACTCCTTGTCATTTCTTAGAGCAGGTCCCTGACGAGGTCAGGGTATAGAGAGTTGGGTCTCGAGCTAGTTTTGTTTTAGGATAAATGGTCTCTCCAACCCAAGAAACCTCCCATGGTGGAAGAAAATAGAGATGACAAAGAAAGAGATCCTTTCAAGACGTTTCTTGAGGAATCCCTTGTGCGACAGAGGAATGAGATGATGGAAAAATTCACTCAGATCCTTCAAAGACTATCAATGGCAGCGACCGAGGCATCTTCGACAAGCAACCATTTCAAAGGCGTGACACCCTTCAAGGTACAAGTCAATTTTTATATCCCCTTATTTGAAGGAAATATAGATGCAGATGATTTAGAAAAATGGTTGAATCTACTAGAAGGTTATTAATTTGTCCAAAACAAATTTGATATTGAAAAGATCACCTTCATGCTCCTTAAATCCCTTCCCCAAGCCAGAGCTTGGTGGGAAGGTTGTTGGGAGAGGTACATCGCAGGTGAATCTACACCATCCAGTAGAGAACCCAATTGGGAAGCCTTTGTATATTCCCTAAAGGAGGAGTTCTACCTTGTCATAAACTATGATGAACAATACATGAGATGGACAACTCTAAGTCAAAAAAGAGACCAGACTGTGCTGGAGTACACTAACATATTTCATACCTTGTGCTCAAAGATAGGTATCAAAGACTTTGAACGACACTTGATATTGAAGTATCATAGTGGTATGCATAGGTACATACAAACATAGATGGATTTATTGGAAATCTCATCACTAGGAGATGCTTATTGATATGCAGTCAAAATCGAGAAGAAATTCAAGCAACCAAGTAAGCATGAGTTTGGGTTTGAAAATATGCCACAACAAATGTCTGGAAAAGGAAACCCTAACTCATAGAACAAAATGCATATTAGCAAGGAAGGCCAACCTCAAGAGAGACGGTCCAAGATGTAGGAAAATAAGGGTAACATGAAGTTTAAGAAAGACACCAGAAAGTGGTGTGAGTTCCAATAACTCCCCTGGCACAACACTGATGAATGTCGCTTGAAACAGTCATTGATGGTTGAGATCAAAGAAAAAGAATCATAACTTGAATCAGTCATTGATTTAGAGCACAATAAAGGGAAACAAATAATCATCGATGTAGAACCCACTGCTACCATCATGACCAAAACAATGCAACCATGAGAACCATAGGAGATTGAGGAGGGGGATCACCTCTTCCACTTGTAGATGTGCGTAAATGATACTCCACTGCATTTCATTATTGACAGTGGGATTTAGAAGAACCTAATCTCAACTAAGGTTGTTAAGATATTGAATTTGTCGATGATGACACACCCCCAACTATACACCATCGGATGGTTGATCTGGGGAAAAAACATCTGTCTCAGCCAACAGTGTCACCTGTCCTATGACATCAATCCCTTCAAGGAAGAGGTAGTGTGTGATGTTTCCCCACTGTCTATGATGTTATTTTAGGACAACCATATATGTGGAAAATTCACGCTATCTATGATTCTCGGACCCACAATGTCATTAGGAGATCATCTCTATAGGGTACCAGAGGAGATAGTTTCGAATACTATCTCGACAAAACAATGCTACAAAGTAATATCTCATACCAAAATTTTTAGCCTCTTCATGATCTGGTAAGAAGGTGAACATAAGGACACTGTGACCACTATAGCCTCAATCCAAGACATTTCTATCCAGTAGAAGAATGTTGACAAGATTGTATAGGAACATGAACATAATGAGATGCTTCCATACATTCAACATAACTCTATTGTCCACAACCCTTTTAGGGTGTGCTTGGGGTTCCCACCAGTAGCCCCCATTGATATTTCTCTTCTTGCTGCATCTTCATCGACAGAGTCCTCCCACACTCAGACCAACACATATCATGTAGCCAGATATGTTGAATGGATCCAACACCTCCAACAGGTTCATGACATCCTTCCACAGACAAAGTACAAGTAGGACATCTACTTTAACAAGGAAAGCTACTCACTAATCTGGATTATTTTTGGCATGAAATGAGGGCGGAGATATAATAAATAAATATATCGATATATTGCAAGAGATCCAATAATACAACATAGATATATCAGATGTATATAAAAAGAGGCACATATATACAATAATACACAATTTCTATTAATGAGCAAAATGTACAAAATTGTAGAAATACAGAGTGAAAGACTCGCTAGAATCGTGGAATCTTATCTCTGAGAAGAGATGTGATGGATACTCAAATTAACAAGAAGATGATTGTTACGATGAGGATCCAAAGGCATTTTTAAGATAAAGAAATTCCAAAACCCTAACTCTGGAAGATGAAAAGCCAACAATTTTGTGGACCCCGTTTTGGGTAGTTTGGTGTATCAACTTCCCATGGGTGTAACTTTGGCATACGATCTCCATTTGGGGAGCATGATAAATAGTTGGAAAGGTATTGACGGTGAGCTTTATTTTGGGGGATCAATTAGAGCCTTTGGCTATGATTGAGGTTCTCTATCGTGAAAAATCATTGTTTAGGCCCTCAAAATGGCCCCATAATTTTAGGACTAAAAAAACTACTAAAAATAGTAAATTGCCAGAAGACTGTTTTGAGCCAATTGGAATAGGTGGGTGGCCACTGATATACACCTAGATCAATCATCTCTCCTTAGGAAGAAATGGTCTCCAATGCGTTGAGCTTATGAGGGAGAGGGGGAAGCGTTTGCTGAATCTGAACCTTTGTGAGTTGCTTGCCTTGTTGGAGACGTTGCGTTTCTTGTCTTGTGGAAGGTTGTCGAGAACTTGATGTTGGAAGGGTTGGACCTTTTTAACCATTTTGGATAGATGAGATGATTGTTTGCAAAAGTAATATTTTTTCTTTGATTCAATATTATTTACCTACTTCTACTGGATAGAAGGTACTTGGACCAAGGTTGTAGTGGTGGCAGTGTCCTTCTGTTCACCTTTTCAACAGATTGTGAAGAAGTTGAATTTTGTAGTATGAGATACTACGTTGTGACACTTATTAGGTGGGACAATAGTTGGAACTACCTCTAGTATCTTATAGAGTTGACCCCCTAGAGTAATAATGACATGACGAGGTCAAGACTCATAAATAACATGGTGCTTCCACATATATGGCTATCCCAAAATAACATCACAAACATCCAGTGGGGAAACATCACATAACACCTCATCCTTGAAGGGATGGATGCAGTATGAAAATCAACACTGCTGGATGACACAGAGATATCATCCTTGGAAAAGCCACCCGATGTTGTATGGTTGTGGGTGTGGTGTTGTTGACAATCCCAATTGTTTGACGCCTTCTGTTGAGATGAGGTTCTTATGGCTTTCGTTATAACCAATGAAATGAAATGAAATGAAGTACCCTTCACCCACATATGTGAATGGAAGAGGTGTTCCCCCTCTTTAGGCTCCACTCATTCTTCTGGTTGAATTGTTGCAGTCACGACAATAGCAATGGGGTATGCATCGATGATCTATATTCTGCCAGTATTTTCTGAATTAGATTCTAAATCTAGGTTAGACTCTTTTTCTTTGATCTCGACCACCAATGATTGTTTTGAGTGACATTCATTGGTGTTGTGCCAGGGGATATTTTGGAAGTCAGACCACTTTCCAGTGTCATTCTTCGTCTTTCCCTTACCCTTCTTTTCCTGTGGCTTGGACTGGTTTTCAGAAGGATGTTTTTTCAGGTCATATTTATCATACTTTGGTGGTTGCAGATTTGTAGACTTGAACTCCCATTTGTTTTGGTTCTTACCTTTCTTCTCGATTTTGAAAACATATCGATAAGAAACTCCCAGTGATGAGATGTCTAGAAACTCCATTTCGGTTTGGATGTACCTATGTAGAGCCCCATGGTATTTCAGAACCAATTGCTGCTTAGGAAATTTGATACCCATCTTGGTGCGCAAGGTAAGAAGGTATTGGTGAAATCTAACACTGCTTGGCCCCTCTCTTGACATAGCATGTTCCATCTCACGTACTGGTGGTCCTAGTTACCAATAGGGTAATATTGTTCCTTGATCAAGTCCACAAAAAAATCCCAAGTGGGCTCAAAACCATATATTCTAGACTCATATGTGGAGATTTTCTTCAAGTAAGTTTCCCACCAATTTTGACATGGGGGAGCGCCTTAAGGAGTGTGATGGTGATCTTTTCCTTGTTAGAAAAATTGTGAACAGAGAAATAACCTTATAGCAGATTTAACCATTTTCTAGGGCGTCCACATATATCTGACCTTCAAATATGGGAATATCAAAATTAACGTGTACCTTGAAAGGAGATTTTCCTCCAAAGTGGCCACTTGATGAAGGAGCACCTTATTTTATCAGTAGGCATTGAAGGATGTGGGAAAAATTCTCCATCATTTCATCCCTCTGTCGTGTGAGAGCTTGCTCAAAAAACAAATTAATAGAATATTCTTCTCCATCACTTTTATTTTCTTCCGCCATGGATGGTTTATTGGGCATGTGAGAGTGATTATCCTCAAGAGAGACAAACTCAATATCCAACTTTCTATACTCGGACCTCGTCGGGGACATGCACTGAAAAATAATCAAGAACAACCTTCTATGATACCACTGATCTAGATTATTTTCGGTATGAAATGAGAGTGGAGATATAATAAATAAATATATAGATATATTGCAAGAGATCCAATAATATAACAGAGATATATCATATGTATATAACAAGAGGCACAAATATACAATAATAGAAAATTTATATTAATGAGCAAAATGTACAAAACTGTAGAAATATAGAGTGAAAGACTCGCTAGAATGGTGGCAACTTATCTTTGAGAAGAGATGTGAGGGATACTCACATTTTCAAGAAGACGATTTTTACAATGAGGCTCTAAAGGAATTTTTAACACAAATAAGTTCCAAATCCCTAACCCCATAAGATGAAAATTCAACAGTTTTGCGGGCCTCGTTTTGGGTAGTTTGGTGTATAAACTTCCCGAGGGCGTAACTTTGGCATACAATATCCATTTGGGGTGCACAATAGATCGTTGGAAAGGTATCAAATATGAGATTCATTTTTGGGGCTCCTTCAGAGCCTTTGACTAAAATTGAGCTACTCAATCATGAAAAATCATCATTTATGCCCTCAAAATGGTCTGAGAAGTTTAGGACCCCAAAAAATGCTAAAAGTAGAAAATTGCCAGAAGACTGTTTTGAGCCAGTTGGAATATGTGGGTGTCCATAGATATCCACCTAGATCAATCCTCCCTCCTTAGGAAGAAATGGTATCCAATGCATTGAGTTCCCAGGGGAGAGTGGGAAGCATTTGCTGAATCTGAATCTTGGTGAGCTACTTACCTTGCTAGAGAAGTTGCGCTGCTTGGATTGTGGAAGGTTGTCGAGAACCTAATATTGGAAGGGTTGGAAATTTTTAAATAGTCGGGAAACATGAGATGGTTGTGTGCAGAAGGAATATTTGAGATTTTCTTCAATATTTTTGACCTGCTTCTGCTGGATATAAGGTGCTTGGACTGAGGTTGCAGTGGTGGAAGTGTCCTTTTGTTCACCTTTTGAACAAATTATGAAGAAGTTGAATTTTGTAGTATGAGATACTACCTTACGAAAATATTTAGGTGGGACAATAGTTGGAACTACATTTTGTATCCTATAGATCTGACCCCCCAGAGTAACAATGACATGATAAGGTCAAGAATCATAAATAACATGGTGCTTCCACATATATGGTTGGCCCAAAAAAACATCAGAGAAATATAGTGGGGAAACATCATGTAATACCTCATCCTTGAAGGGATGGATGCCATATGACAATCGACACTACTGGCTGATATGAAGATCTCATCCCTAGAGAAGCCACCCTATGTTGTATGGATGTGGGTTTGGTGTTGTCGATAATCCCAACTGTTTGACGACGTCTACTGAGATGAGGTTCTTATGGCTTCCACTATCAACAATGAAATGAAACGAGGTCCCCTTTACCCACATATGTGAATGGAAGAGGCACCCCCCCTCTTCAGGATCTGCTAGTTCTTCTGGTTGAATTGTTTCAGTCGTGACAATAGCAGTGGGGTCTATGTCAGTGATCTGTATTCTACTAGTATTTTTTGAATCAGATTCCAAATCTAGGTTCGGATATTTTTCTTTGATCTCAGCCACCAAGGAATGTTTTGAGAGACATTCATCGATGTTGTGCCAGGGGATTTTGTGGAAGTCGCACTACTTTCCAATGTCATTCTTCATCTTTCCCTTACCCTTATTTTCCTGTGGCTTGGACTAGTTTGCAAGAGGCTGTTTGTTAGGGTCGGATTTATCATACTTTGGTGGTTACGTATTTGTAGACCTAAACTCTCATTTGTTCTGGTGCTTAGATTTTTTCTCGATTTTGACAACATATCGATAAGCAACTCCCAACGATGAGATCTCCAAAATATCCATTTCAGTTTGGATGTACCTATGTAGAGCCCCATGGTATTTTAGAACCAAATTCCTCTCAAAATATTTGATAACCATCTTGGTGCGTAAGGTATGGAAGGTATTGGTGAAATCTGACACTTCTTGGACCCTCTCTTGATGTAATGTGGTCCATCTGATAGACTGGTCACCATAGTTACCAACATGGTAATATTGTTCCTCGACCACATCCATAAAAAAATCCCAAGCGGGCTCAACCACATATATTCTAGACTATGTGGATATTTTATCCCAGTAAGTTTCCCACCAATGTTTGACATGGGGGAGAGCCTTAAGGAGTGTGAAGGTGATCTTTCCCCTGTTGAAAAAATTGTGAACAAATAAATAACCTTCTAGTAGATTTAACCGTTTTTCTAGGGCACCCACATCTATATGACCTTAAATATGGGAATATCAAAATTAACTTGTACCTTGAAAGGAGAGGTGCCTCAAAAGTGTCCTCATGATGACAACACATCTATTTTTATCAATAGATGTTTAAGGATGTGGGAAAAATTCTCCATCATTTTGTCCCTCTGTTGTGTGAGAGCTTACTCAAGCAACAAATTAATAGAATCTCATGCTCTATCGCTTTTATTTTCTTCCACCATGGAGGGTTTCTTGGGTGAGAGAGAGAGAATGTACTCAAGAGATACAAGCTCGAGATCCAACTTTCTATTCTCAGACCTCGTTGAGGACATGCACTGAAAAACGATCAAGAGCAACCTGCTCTGATACCACTGATCCATATTATTTTTGGCACAAAATGAGAGTGGAGATATAATAAAGAAATATATTGAGATATTGAAATATATCCAATAATATAACATAGATATATCATATGTATATAAAAATAGGCACAAATATATACTAATACACAATTTCTATTAATGAGGGAAATGTACAAAATTGTAGAAATACAGAGTGAAAGACTAGCTAGAATGGTGGCATCTTATCTCAGAGAAGAGATGTGACGAAAAATCACATTAGCAAGAATATGATTGGTACAATGAGGCTCCAAAGGCATTTTAATATAAATAAATTCCAAAACCCTAACCTCGTAATATGAAAAGCTAACAATTTTGCGAACCCCATTTTGGGTAGTTTGGTGTATCAACTTCCCAGGTGTGTAAATTTGGCATACGATCTTTGTTTGGGGCACATAATAGCTCGTTCGAAAGGTATCGACGAGGAGATTTATTTTGGAAGCTCAATATGATCCTTTGAATATATTTTATGTGATCGATTGTGAAAAATCATCATTTAGGCCCTTAGAATGGCCACAAAAGTTTAGGACCCAAAAAACTGCTAAAAATAGTAAATTGCGAGAAGATTGTTTTGAGCCAGTTGGAATAGGTGGGTGGCCACGGATATCCACCTGGATCAATCCTACCTCCTTGGGAAGAAATGGTATCCATTGCATTGAGTTCCCATGGGAGAGGGGGAAGTGTTTGCTAAATATGAACCTTGGTGAGTTGCTTGCCTTGCTGGAGAAGTTGCGTTGCTTGGCTTGTGGAAGGTTGTTGAGAACCTGATGTTAGCAGGGTTGGACCTTTTTAAACAATCAGGATACATGAGATGAATGTGTGAAGAAGGAATCTTTGTGATTTTCTTCAATCTTTTCTACCTTCTTCCACTAAATATAAGGTGCTTGGACTGAGGGTACAATTGTGGAATTTTCCTTCATTTCACCTTTTGAATAGATTGTGAAGAAGTTGAATTTTGTAGTATGCAAAACTACCTTGTGGTACTATTTAGGTGGGATAGTAGTTGGTACTACCTCTGGTTTCCTATAGAGGTGACCCCCTAGAGTAACAATGACATGACGAGGTCGAGACTCAATGGCGCTTCCAACAATGAAATGCAATGAGGTCCCTTTCACCCACATCTGTGAATGGAATAGGCGCTCACCCTCTTTAGGATCTGTTGGTTATTTTGGTTGAATTGTTGTAGTCATGACAGTAGTAGTGGGGTATGCGTCGAATATATGTCTTCTTCCAATATTTTATTAATCATATTTTGAATCTGGGTTCAACTCTTTTTCTTTGATCTCGACCACCAATGATGGTTTTGAGTGACATTCATTAGTGTTGTTCCAAGAGATTTTTTGGAAGTCACACCACTTTATAGTAGAATTATTCGTCTTTCTCTTACCCTTCTTTTCCTGTGGATTGGAAAATCTATCAGGAGGTTGTTTGTTTGGGACATCTTTATCATACTTTGGTGGTTGCGTATTTGTAGACCCGAACTCCCATTTGTTCTGGTGCTTAAATTTTCTCTTGACTTTGACAACATATTGATAAGCAACTCCCAACGATGGGATGTATAGAAACTCCATTTTAGTTTGGATGTACTTGTGTAGAGCCCCACGGTATTTCAGAACCAACTACTGCTTAGAATATTTGATACCTAGCTTGTTGCGCAAGGTATGGAAGGTATTGGTGAAATCCAACACTGCTTGGCCCCTCTCTTGATGTAGCATGGTCCGTCTCATGTACTAGTTGTCATAGTTACCAACAAGGTAATATTGTTCCTTGACCACATCCACAAAAAAATCCAAAGTGGGATCGATCCCATATATTTCAGACTCCTCTTTGGATCTTTTCTCCCAGTAGGTTTCCCACCAATGTTTGACATGGGGGAGAGCCTTAAGGAGTGCAAAGGTGATATTTTCCCTGTCGGAAAAATTGTGAACATACAAATAACCTTCTAGCAGATTTAACTATTTTTCTAGGGCATCCGAATCTATCTGACCTTCAAAAATAGGAATATCAAAATTAACTTGTACCTTGAAAGGAGAGGTGCCTCCAAAGTGTCCTCTTGATGAATATGTGCCTATTTTTATCGACATGCATTGAAGGATGTGGGAAAAATTCTCCATCATTTTGTCTCTTTGCCGCATGAGAGCTTGCTCAAGCAACAGATTAATAAAATCTTATGCTCCATCTCTTTTCTTTTTTTTCGCCATGGAGGGTTTCTTGGGAGTGTGAGAGAAATTTTATTCAAGAGAGACAAGCTCGAGACCCAATTTTCTATACCTGGACCTTGTCGGGGACATGCACTGAAAAACGATCAAGAGTAGCTTGCTCTAATAACACTCATCCAAATTATTTTCGGCATGAAATGAGAGTGGACATATAATAAAGAAATGTATCGAGATATTGCAAGAGATCCAATAATTTAATAGATATATATAAAATGTATATAACAAGAGGCACGTATATATAGTAACACACAATTTTTATTAATGAGAAAAATGTACAACACTGTAGAAATACAAAGTGAAAGACTCGCTAGAATGGTGACAATTTATCTATGAGAAGAGATGTGACGACTACTCAGATTTGCAAGAAGATGATTGTTATAATGGGGCTCCAAATGAATTTTTAACACAAATCAAGTGCAAAACCCTAAGCCCAAAAGATGAAAAGCCAACAATTTTTTTGACCTCGTTTTGGGTAGTTTGGTGTATGAACTTCTTGAGGGTGTAACTTTGGCATACAATCTCCATTTGGCACAAACGATAGCTCATTGGAAAGGTATCAACACAGAGCTTCATTTTGGGAGTTCATTCAGATATTTTAGTTATTATTGAGGTGACCTATCCTGAAAAATAATCGTTGAGGCCCTTAGAATGGCCCCGAAAGTTTAGGACCCGAAAAACTGCTAAAAATAGTAAATTGTCAGAAGACTGTTTTGAGCTAGTTGGAATAGGTGGGTGGCCACCGATATCCACCTGGATCAATCCTCCCTCATTAGTAAGAAATGGTCTCCATTATATTGAGTTCCCGGGGGAGAGGGGGAAGTGTTTGCTAAATCCAAACCCTTGTGAGTTGCTTGCCTTGCTAGAGAAGTTGTGCTACTTGGCTTGTGGAAGGTTGTTGAGAACCTGATGTTGGAAAGATCAGACCTTTTTAACCAGTCCCTGGTGTTGTTGCCAATCCAAACTGTTTGACGACCTCTGCTGATATGAGGTTCTTATGTCTTTCGTTATCAACAATGAAATACAATGAGGTCCCCTTCACCCACATCTGTGAATGGAAAATGCATTCCCCCTCTTCAGGATATGTTGGTTCTTCTAGTTTAATTTTTGAAGCCATGACAGTAGAAGTGGGGTCTGTGTCAATGATCTATCTTTTAACAATATTTTTTGAATTAGATTTCGAATCTGGGTTCAAATGTTTTTCTTTGATCTCGACCACCAATGACTATTTTGAGCGACATTCATTGGTGTTGTTCTAAGGGATTTTGTGGAAGTCACACCACTTTCCATTGTCATTCTTCATCTTTCACTTACCCTTCTTTTCCTATGGATTGGAATGGTTTTCAGGAGGCTATTTGTTAGGGTTGTATTTATCATAATTTGGTGGTTTCATATTTGCAGACCCGAACTCTTGTTTCTTCCGGTGCTTAAATTTTTTCTCAATTTTGACAACACATCTGTTAACTCCCAAAATGAAACCGTCCTTTTGGTTAAATTTTGTAGTGGATAGCATTGTCATCGGTAGTGTTCTCAAGTTATTTTTGGGTTTTATAGCTGAAAAATTTAGGTTCTTGGTGTGTCATAAGGAAACAATTTGACCCATAAAGTCTTCTTTCCAAAATGTTCATTTTTCACTTTCCTCAGCTAACATATATTCAAAAATTGATTGTGCACTGTGGAAAGTGTCGACTTTCAGCAGCTAAGGAGCTCTTTTCATTTAGTTGATGCGCTGTTGAAAGTGGTAAAGTTCAAAATGTCCGACAATCGAGTTTGCGGGTGGCGCGCTGTGGCAAGTACATGCTTTCTGCAGCTACGGAGTGTCTTCTACAAAGTGGTGCGCTGTGGAAAGTGCATACTTTCCGCAGCTAACAAGGGTTTTCTAAGGGGTTGCGCGCTGGTGAAAGTAGCAAGCAAGCAGCTGATAGAGGCGTTTTCCACGGGCCGTTGCTCAAACAAAGCGGGAATCACGTGCATGATATCCACGTATGACAGTAATGATGATACGATCAACCCATGTCACAGTAAATCCAGGGCATGCACTGATAGGAGTGGGAAATGATAGAAACTCGATCATGCGTGTCAGAATATGGCTGTAATCCGAATCCGGCTCAGAACTCATGCACAACACTCATGGCATCCAAGATGGTAGGTTCGTGTTCGGTGATGTAGGTACAGAGGAGGTACCACCTTCCTGACAACATCAAATCAAACAATGGTTTTCATATCACAAAATGTTTCCAGAATGCTGTGGAAGTCTTCATTCATTTCAAAACAGAGCCGAAGCCCGAACTGCTTTCAACAACGCAGAACCTCGGCTCGACTGGCAGCTATAGGGGTTCTAATTGTCAAAGTTTTTAAACTGCAGAATGATGAGAAAACACAGTGGCACCTTACTCAAGCGAGAATTGGATAACTTATCCTTTTTACAATCACATCCCGAGGTCCAGAGGCATTTTTCAAACGCAGGGTGCATGGAATTTGTAGAAAGGTTACAAATTGGGTACCACCAGGCCACAGCTGAAGCCTTTGCCAAGAATTTTGATGGCAATAAAGCTCGCGTCGGGTCCATGGAGATCAAAGTGAATGAGGCTGTCATTGCCGCTGCTACAGGATTTCCAAGAACTGGTTAGAGCTGGTTTAAAACTACCGCTCCCAAAAATTTGGATTTCAGGGTCTATTTGAAAGAGGGGTACAGACACAAAGCTTGGAGAAAAGGTATGCTTGTTGCATATCTAGATGAAGAATGGCAAGAATTATTCAAAGGCATCCAATTTTACATTACATCAGAGGGAAGATATGACAAATTGATGATGTATCATTTTAAACTCTTGGATCACTTCACTGGCAAGACTCCCATCAATTTGCCTTATTTCTTGTATCACAGTTTGACTAAGGTATGCAAAAGGATCAGAGCTCAACCCTTGAGCGTGAAAACTACTCTATGTCACCTTGGCCTCATAAAATTGATCATCCTGCAAGAATTGAAACAACAGGAGAGGAGCTGGGAGCACTTCCTGTTATGGGAAGGTTTTGAAACCCAGAATCAGACTGCAAATGAACAGATGGCAGGTGCAAAGAAGCAATCCTCTCCTCCGAGAATCTCAAGAAGAAGAAGGGCCTTACCAGGACCTTCAGAAGATAGGATATCTGGAATGAAGCCTCACAGGTTGAAGAGAAAGTTGAACTTCGAGCAGACTACAGAGCAGACTATACAGCAGAATTCAGGACATCCTACACAGCAGAGTACAGGGAAGAACATCCTTAATTTTCCTTATTCAGATTCAGAATCTGAGCTGCAAGACCAATGCCCTGTCATCAAAAGTTCTGAGCAATCAGCTGAGTGTGCACAGAACTATGAAACTCTCAATCAAACAGAACAGGGAGAATCATCAAAAAACTCCAAGGCAAAAAGGTCTCAGAAGATCAAGCATCTCAAGGAGGTGATTGCCCAGCAAGAGGTCTTGGAGCGGGTGATTAAGGATAGGTATAAAAAGTTATCTGAAAACTTTTCCAAGACAAATGTAGCGTTCGAAAGATTGGCCAAGGAAAGTGTCAGAGAAAAGAAAAGGAATACAAAACTCGCCAAAGACTGCAACAGCCTGCGGTGTCTTACCAAGCGCGTCAAGAAGCAGATCAGGGGGTTGAAACAAAAGTTGAAACAAAAATCTCATCCAGACCTGAAGGTTCTTGCTCAAGTTGTCGTCAATATGCAAGGTGAGAAATCAGATACCCACTGATTTTGGTTTGAAATAAATTTCGAAGGTGAAAACCCTTTTTGTGCGCTATCGGGACTTTCAACAGTGCAAGGCTACTATTCTATTACCCGTTAGCTGTGGAAAGCGACAACTTTCAACAGCTAACCCGTGAAAAACTCAAACAGTTACGCTGTTGAAAGCTGGGAAAGCAATTTTGAGGCCGAAAATACAATAGTTCATTTCAAACAGGTTCTAAAGATATGCCAGTGTATTAGTGGACTAGGAAATCGAATGCTAGAAGTTCAACATCAGAGATTCAAGGGATTTTTGGTTACACATCCAGAACCATTTCCTAAAAACTCGACCATAAACATTGGAAAATTGAACAGTCACATACAGGTGTCATGTTATTTTCACCACATTGCACATACTAAGAGCTGAAGGAGGCAGGTGGCGGTTTTGGAAACTGAAGACAAATCGACTATCTAGTTTAGTTGATTGAAGACTTTAATTTCAAGTTGTTTAGATATAATAGAATTGTTTTTATTAAATGCAGATCCATGTTTTTAGGATCTGTATAACTGTTTGAAGAGGCTATAAATGCTTTTTTTGATATCAAAGAAGGGTTCAATTCTGGATACAGTAATACTCTTTGTACTCAGACTTTTTCATTGCTAATACAAATCACAGGTTTCTTTCCATTTTGGTGGCAATTTTTCATATTTCTTCTTCACTGTTATATTGTTTTCAAACCTTGAATAGCTGTTATCCTATTGTTTGGTTCATGACATTATAATCAGTTCCTTTAGTTGTTTATTAGAACCTTCTTTGCACTGGTTTATGAACAATCTTTTCTTCATCCACTGAAAGCTATTTTACTGTTTAACCAATCTTGGAGAGCACTGTCCATTTGTTTATCATTTTGATGTCTGAATGTCATAAGTTGAATTGAGTTATCCCATTGATCCACCTTTACAAAATATAAAAACATTCATTTCTTAAGTTACCAAGCACCTTTGGTCTGCAACCACAAAGGGTTTCTTGGAGTGATAACAACATCGATAAGCAACTCCCAACGATGACATGTCCAAAAATTCCATTTCGGTTTGGATGTACCTGTGCAGAGCCCCACAGTATTTCAGAACCAAATACCACTCAGAATATTTTATACCCAGCTTGGTGCGAAAGGTATGGAAGGTATTAGTGAACTCCGACACTAATTGGCCCCTCTCTTGACGCAGTGTGGTCCATCTCATGTATTGTTCATCATAGTTACCAATAGGGTAATATTTTTCCTTGACCGAGTTGATCCAGATTATTTTTGGCATGAAATGAGAGTGGAGTTATAATAAATAAATGTATAGATATATCTCAGATATCCAATAATATAACATAAATTTATTAGATATGAAACCATAAACATAGAGATACAATAATACACAATTTTCTATTAATGAGCGAAAATGTACAAAGACTGTAAAATACAGAGTGAAAGACTCGCTAGAATGGTGGCATCTTATCTATGAGAAGAGATGTGATGGATACTCACATTTGAAAGAAGATTATTGTTACAATGAGGCTCCAAAGGCCTTTTTAACATATGTAAAATCCAAAACCCTAACCCCAGAATATGAAAATCCAAAAGGTTTGCGGGCCCCGATGGGGGTAGTTGACACGTCAACTTCCTGGGGGCATAAATTTTGCATACGATATCTATTTGGGGTGCTTGATACACCATTGGAAAGGTCTAATCGAGAAGAATGATTTTCGACTAGCCCAAAAAATGGCTAGAAGCGGTCACTTGGGCCCCAAATCTCCAAAAAACGTCGTTTAGGGCCTCAAAACGACCCCAGAAGTTTGGAACTCGAAAAATTGCCAGTATGGAAAACTGTTTTTCGAGCCCGTGGAATAGGTGGGTGGCCACCGATATCCACCTAGATCATGAGTGCAAAATAAAATACCAAGTGGGATCGACCCCATATATTCTAGAATCCTTTGTGGATCTTTTCTTCGAGTAAGTTTTCCAACAATGTTTGACATGGGGGAGAGCGTTAAGGAGTGTGAAGGTGATATTTTCCCTGTCGAAAAGATTGTGAATAGAGAAATAACCTTCTAGTAGATTTAACCATTGTCTATGGCATCCACATCTATATAACCTTCAAATACAGGAATATAAAAATTGATTTGTACCTTGAAAGGAGAGGTGCCTCCAAAGTGGTCGATTGATGAATACGCACTTGTTTTTATAGATAGGCGTTGAAGGATGTGGGAAAAATTCTCCATTATTTCATCTCTCTGTCACATGAGAGATTTCTCAAGCAATAGATTAATAGAATATTTTTCTTCGTTGATTTTATTTTCTTCCTCCATGGAGGGTTTCTTGGGCATGAGAGAGTGATTTTCCTCAAGAGAGACAAGCTAGAGATCCAAATTTCTATACTCAGACCTCATAGGGGACATGCACTGAAAAACAATCAAGAGTAGCCTTCTCTAATAGCATTGATACAGATTATTTTTGGCACAGAATGAGATTAGAGATATAATAAAGAAATATATAGAGATATTGAAAGAGATCCAAAAATATAAAAAAGATATATCAGATGTATATAATAAGAGGCACAAATATACAGTAATAGACAATTTCTATTAATGAGCGAAATGTACAAAACTGTAGAAATACGGAGTGAAAGACTCGCTAGAATGGTGGCAGCTTATCTCTAAGAAGATATGTGATGGATAACATTAACAAGAAGATGATTTCTACAATGAGGCTCCAAATAATTTTTTAACATAAATAAATTCCAAAACCCTAACCCTGGAAGATGAAAATCCAATAGTTTTGTGGCCGACCCCGTTTTGGTTAGTTTGGTGTATCAACTTCCCGAGGGCGTAACATTGGAATATGATCTCCATTTGGGGTGCATGATAGCTTGTTGGAAAGGCATTGAAGAGGAGATTCATTTTTTGGGACCAATCAGATCCTTTGGATATCATTGAGGTTATCGATCGCGAAAAATCATCTCTTAGGCCCTCAGAATGGCCCCGAAAGTTTAGGTCCCGAAAAATTGTGAAAAATAGTAAATTGCTAGAAGACTGTTTTGAGCCAGTTGGAATAGGTGTTTGGCCACCGATATCCACCTGTATCAATCCTCCCTCTTTAGTAATAAATGGAATCCATCATGTTGAGTTCCCGGGGGAGAGGGGGAAGCGTTTGCTGAATTTGAACTTTGGTGAGTTGCTTGCCTTGCTGGAGAAGTTGCGTTTCTTGGATTGTGGAAGGTTGTTGTGAAATTGATGTTGGAAGGGTGATCCAGATGGATATCAGTGGCCACCCACCTTTTCCAATTGGCTCAAAACTATTTTTTGACAATATTGGCAATTTACTATTTTTAGCAATTTTAACTTTCGAGGCCATTTTGAGGGCCTAAATGAAGGTTTTTCTGGATAGATCTCCTCAATGATAGCTAAAGGCATGATTGAGCCTCCAAAATGAATCTTCTCAATGATACCTTTTGAACGGGCTATCACACGCCTAAAACATAGATCTTATGCAAAAGTTACGACCTTGGGAAGTTGATGTACTAACTTACCCAAACGGGGCCCACATGACTTTTGGCGCTTCATCTCCTAGGGTTAGGTTTTTGGATGTCTAGGTTTTTTGGAATTCTTACTTATTGTAAAATGGCCTTCAAAGCCTCATTGTAACCTTCTTCTTTCGATGAAGGTTATGTAGTATTGTTCCTTGTAACTCTAAGCTAGAACCAGAAGGGGGAATATGGATCATTGACGTGGAACCCAGTGCCACCGTTGCTACCACCAAGCTCCAACCTGGTGATCCAGACGAGCAAGAAGAAGGAGAGTGCCTCTTCCATTCACAGATGTGGGTAAAAGGCACCCCGTTGCACTTCATCGTTGATAGAGGTAGCCAGAAGAACCTCATATTAGCAGAGTTCGTCAAGCAGATGGGCCTACCAACAATGATGCACCCACAACCCTACACCATTGGATGGCTTTGCCAAGGAAGCGATCTCCACGTCAGCCAATAGTGTTGACTGTCATACGACATGAAGCCCTTCAAAGATGAGGTATTGTGTGATGTTTCTCCTCTCGAAGTTTGTGATGTTCTTTTGGGCCAACCTTATTTATGGAAATGTGATGTTGTATATGAGTCTAGGCCTCATAGTGTTATTATTACTTTGAACAGGAAATTGTATAGGATACTTGAGGCAGTCCCATCTAGTGATATTTCCTTGATCTCTACTAAGAAATGCAGGAAGGTCATCTCTTAGATGGGGAAGTTTGTCTTCTTTGTGATTTGCTCTCAGAATAAGAGAAATCTCTCAGCCACATCCAGGGTCTCTAAAGCCAACCTCTCCACACAGTAGAAGAAAGTAGATAAGGTTGTGGAAGAATACTCATATATCTTCTCCTCACCTACAGGGGTACCTCTACACTTCTAGGTCAAGCACCCCATTGACCTGACCCCCAGTGCACCATTGCCCAATGGGCCAGTCTATCGTCACTCTTTGTTAGAGAATGAGGAGATCAAGCGATAGATCCAAGAACTTCTCCACAAGGGGCACATCCACCCCAACTCATCACCTTGTAGGAGCCTAATCATGCTAGTATAGAAGAAAGATGGAACATGACGACTTTGTATTGATTACCGGGCTCTGAATAAAATCACAGTTATAAACCGATAACCGATTCCTCGAATTGATGACCTCCTTGATCAACTCACAAGGGCCAAATACTTCAGTAAGATTGATCTGAAGTTTGGCTACCACCAAGTCTCGATAGAACATACAGATGTATGGAAGACCACCTTCAAGTCAAAGGAAGGCCTTTTTGAATGGTTGGTCATGCCCTTTGGTTTGAAAAATGCTCCAACCACTTTCATGAGGATGATGGACGATATCCCGTGACCATTCACCAATACTTTTGTAGTGGTGTATTTGGATGACATTATAATTTACAAAAAGACTTGGGCTGAACACTTGCAACATATTCAGTAGGTTCTACACACCTTGCGGCAACACAAGCTATAAGCCAACTTGGAAAAATGCTCCTTCGGCATGGACATGGTTCATTACCTGGGATACATCATTGATCAACATGGTGTACATGTGTATCCAGCCAAGATCCAAATCATTCGTGACTAGCCAGCCCCAACAACACTCACTGAGCTTCGAAGCTTCTTGGGCCTTACCAATTTCTACCGCAGGTTCGTGTTGGGATTCTCCCATATTGCATGGGCCCTCGGCCAAATAAACAAGGGTGGTGGTAAGGCAAAATTTGTGTGGGGTCGGTCCCAACAACAAGCGTTCGATGATTTGAAGCAGCGCTAGTGCTTAGCCCCAGTACTTTCACTACCAGACCTACAACATCCCTTTGAGGTCGAGATAGATGCTTCAGACTATGTTGTGGGTGCCATTCTCACTCAGCATGACCACCCCATGGCCTATCATAGTGAGACATTGTTAGATACTGTCCGTAAGTACCCTACTTATGACAAAGAAATTTACTCCATTGTGCAAGCATGCCGCCTGTGGAGACACTACATTCTTGGGAAGGAGATAGTCATCCACACTGATCATAAGCCACTGTAGTTCATGTAGAAACAGGGAAAATTGTAGAATGACCGCCATCAAAATTGGTCCACATACTTGCAGCAATTCCACCTCAACATCAAGTATAAAATAGGAAGCACAAATCACGTCGTTGATTGCTTCAACAGACCACTAGTCACAGCACTCACCATGGTTCTAGACTCTTGCGGCCATGAGACATCTAGATGGCCCCAACTCTATGAAACAGACCCTAACTTCACCACCACCTACCAAAGGTTCGGTGCAAATGCAGTTGTCTATAATTTCCATCTTCAGGATGGGTTGTTGTGTTGTCTGGGCCATATCTGTGTTCCATCAAGTGAGCGAGTGAAGCTGATCTGGGAAGCCCACTACAGTCGAGTGGCAGGACAGTTCAGTGTTGAAAAGACAATGGTGATGCTACAAAAACATTTATACTGGCCGAAACTTCGACAGGAGGTCAACAAGTATATCAGGTCCTACACTTCCTACGCTATTTCCAAACTGACCACTAAGAAATAGGGCCTGTACACCCCTCTTCCTACTCCTGACAGGCCATGAGAATCCATCTCAATGGACTACATGTTTGGCCTCCCATCCACCAAGCAGGGAAATGAATGTGTTTTTGTGGTTGTTGATCACTTTTCTAAAATGGCGATTCTGGTTGCCTGCAAGAAGAGCATCACAGCAGAGGCCACTGCCAAGCTCTTCTTTGAATGAGTCTGGGTACATTTTGGAATCCCACAAACCATTGTCTTAGATCGGGATATTCGATTTCTCAACACATTCTGTTCGAGCCTCTAGTCACTGCTGGACACCAAGCTCACCAAATCCACGACTTTCCACCCCCAGACAGATGGCCAAACCGAGGTTGTAAATCGAATGATTGTGCATATCCTTTGTATGTATAATTCAAAGCAACCTCTCACATGGGATGAGAGCCTTCCCTATGTCCAACATAGCTACAACCGAGCCCTGCATAACTCAACCGACCACAACCCCTTTCAAGTGGGGTTGGGATTCCAACCATTGGGTCCCATAGATGTTGCACTTCCCCTTGCGGTCACCTCGACTGACTCATCTCCACTCCAACTGAAGCTGACAAAGCCACTCGATTCATTGAGCGGATCCAGCATATTTTCCAATAGGTTCAAGATATCTTACAAAAGTCCAATGACAAGTACAAAAAATGCCATAATCAACATCGGGTGCCACATAAGTTTCAGGTGGGCAATAAAGTTTGGTTGCACTTGCAGAAAGAATGCCTTACAGGACCCCATTGAAAGATTCAACCACTCTATTATGGGCCATACACTATCACCAAGGCCATGGGGGATAATTCTTTTGAGCTCAACATTCCTCCTTTCCTTGGTCTGCATCCAATGTTCAACGTGGATCTCCTTCGCCCTTATTTCTCACCATTATTGGACACCTCAGAAGTAGCAGAACAACTGACACCAATAGATCTCAACCCCGACTGCATACAACATGAATCCAATGATCATATTGTGGACCGACAGATCAAGGGCACTCGACAACAAAGGATCCAACTTTATCGAGTCGTCAAAGCAGCGCAACTCCTGCACCAAGGCAAGTGGCTCACCCGAGGCCAAATTTAGCAGAAATTTCCTCATATGATGGGGGACCTCAATGAAATGGAGAACATTTCTTCCTAAGTAGGGAGGATTGATCTAGATGGATATCGGTGGCCACCCACCTTTTCCAACTAGCTCAAAATAGTTTTTTGACAATTTTGGCAATTTACTATTTTTAGCAGTTTTAACTTTCGGGGCCATTTTGAGGGCCTAAATGAAGGTTTTTCAGGATCATGCTCCTCAATGATAGGCAAAGGAAAAATTGAGTCCTCAAAATAAATCTCCTCTATGATACCTTTCCAATGGGATATCACATCCCTAAAATGAAGATCATATGCAAACGTTACAACTCTGGGAAGTTGATGTACTAACTTACCCAAACGGGGCCCACATGACTTTTGGCTCTTCATCTCCTAGGGTTAGGTTTTTGGATGTCTAGGGTTTTGGGCATTCTTACTTATTGTAAAAATTCCTTCAAAGAATCATTGTAACCTTCTTCTTTCGAATGCGCGTTGTCGTCACATCTCTTCTCAGAGATAAGCCGCCACCATTCCAGCAAGCTTGTTTCCGCTGCATTTTTACAGTTTTAGCTTATTTTGTTATTGAATAGAAAACCAGTTTTATTGTATTTATGTTATTTTGTGTTAAGCACCTATAAATAATCTGTATTCATTTTTTTCTCCTCATAAAATTCAGATTAAAGGGTTGGACCTTTTTAACCAATCGGGATACATGAGATTACTATGTGCATAATGAATATTTGTGCTTTACTTAAATATTTTTGACCTACTTTTGTTGGATAGAAGGTGCTTTGAATGAAGCTGCAGTGTCTTTCTATTCACCTTTTGAACAAATTATGAAGAAGTTGAATTTTTTAGTATAAGATACTACCTTGTGACACGTTTTAGGTGGGACAATAGTTGGAACTACCTTTGGTATCTTATAGATATGACCCCCTAGAGTAGCAATGACATGATGGGGTTGAGACTCATAAATAACATGGCGCTTCCACTTATATGGGTGGCCCAAAAGAACACCATAGAAAAATAGTGGGGAAACATCACATAATACCTCATTCTTGAAGGGTTGGATGCCATATGAAAATCGACAATACTGACGGACACAAAGATATTGTCCTTGGTGAAGCCACCTAATGTTGTATGGCTATGAGTGTGGTGTTGTCGTCAATCCCAATTTTTTAACTACCTTTATTAAGAGGAAGTTCTTCTCACTTCCTCTATCAACATTGAAATGCAACGAGGTCCCCTTCACCCACATCTATCAATGGAAGAGGTGCTTCCCCTCTTCAGGGTCTACTGGTTCTTCTGGTTGAATTGTTGCGGTCGTGGCAGTAGCAGTGGGGTCTGTGTCGATGATCTATCTTTTGAAATTATTTTTTGAATCAGATTTTGAATCTGGGTTCGAATGTTTTTCTTTGATCTCGACCACCAATGATTTTTTTGAGCGACATTCATTGGTGTTGTGCCATGGGATTTTGTGGAAGTCGCACAACTTTCTATGTCATTCTTCACCTTTCCCTTACCCTTATTTTCCTATGGCTTGGATTGGTTTTTGGGAGACTGTTTGTTAGGGCCTTATTTATCATACTTTGGTGGTTGCAAATTCGAGTACCCGAACTCCCATTTATTCTGGTTCTTAAAGTTTTTCTCAATTTTGATAGCATATCGATAAGTATCTCTCAACGATGAGATGTACAGAAACTCCATTTTAGTTTGGATGTACTTGTGCAGATCCCCATAGTATTTCAGAACCAAATTCCACTCAAAATATTTGATACCCAGCTTGGTGCGCAAGGTATGGAAGGTATTGGTGAACTCTGACACTGCTTGGCTCCTCTCTTGATGCAACGTGGTCCATATCATGTACTAGTCATCATAGTTACCAATAGGGTAATATTGTTCCTTGACCGCATCCACAAAAAATCCCAGGTGGTCTTGGCCCCATATATTCTAGGTTGTTGTTTGGAGCTTTTCTCCCAATAAGTTTCCCACCAATGTTTGACATGGGGGAGAGACTTAAGGAGTGCGAAGGTGATCTTTTCCCTGTCAAAAACATTATGAACAGAGAAATAACCTTCTAGCATATTTAACAAATTTTCTAGGGCATCCACATCTATTTGACCTTCAAATATGGGAATATCAAAATTAACTTGTACCTTGAAAGGAGAGGTGCCTCCAAATTGGCTACTTGATGAATATGCACCTGTTTTTATCGACAAACGTTGAAGGATGTGGGCATAATTCTCGATCATTTCGTCCCTCTGTCGCGTGAGAGATTGCTCAAGCAATAGATTAATAGAATTTTCTTCTCCATCACTTTTATTTTATTCCTCCATGGAGGGTTTCTTGGGTGTGAAAGAGTGATTTTCCTCAAGAGTGACAAGTTCGAGACCCAACTTTCTATACTCATAACTCATTAGGGACATGCACTGAAAAATGATCAAGAGCATCCTGCTCTGATACCACTGATCTAGATTATTTCTGGCACGAAATGAGAGCATAGATATAATAAAAAAATATATCGATATATTTCAATAGATCCAATAATATAATAGATATATATCAAATGTATATAAAAAGAGGCACATATATACAATAATACACAATTTCTATTAATGAGTGAAATGTACAAAACTGTAGACATACAGAGTGAAAGACTCACTAGAATGGTGGTAGCTTATCTCTGAGAAGATATGTGATGACTAATAACATTTGCAAGAAGATGATTGTTCCAATGAGGCTCCAGAGACATTTTTAACATAAAGAAATTTCAAAACCCTAACCCTGGAATATGAAAAACCAACAGTTTTCTGGACTTCATTTTGGGTAGTTTTGTGTATTAACTTCCCCAGAGTGTAACTTTGGCATACAATCTTTGTTTGGGGTGCACTCTAGATCATTGGAAAGGTATTGATGAGGAGATTCATTTTGGGGGCTCAATCAAAGCCTTCATCTATAATTGAGTTGCCCAATCGAGAAAAAGATTCATTTAGGTTCTCAGAATGGCTCCGAATGTTTAGGACCCAAAAAACTACTAAAAATAGTAAATTGCCAGAAGATTGTTTTGAGCCAGTTGGAATAGGTGGGTGTCACCAAGGTTGATATTTGATGGAACTTTCCTGATCTCCCAAGGGAACTTGACACAATAGGGACCATTGCTTCCAAAGGGGGGAGGAATGATCTAGGTGGATCTCGGTGGCCATCCACCTTTTCCAATAAATCAACATTTCGAGCCTATGGTTTTGATAAACCATGATATTCACCATTTTGATGGGTAATGGAATGTAATTCCATATTCATTTTTTAATTACATAAATCATGTAATGATTTCCTAGTGGTTTTATGTGCATGCCTACAACATAGCATTAATGCACCAGATCCCATTAGAACTCCACAATTAAGCGTGCTCATGCTAGAGTAAACTGGGATGGGTGACCGCCCGAGAAGTCTCAGTGTTTTACATGCCTATGGAATTTTATAAACTTATTCCAATTTATCCCACATGCATAATGAGAATTTTTCTCCTCTCGCTCTGTCATATATAATTGAGGTGAAGGCGGCCCTTTAAGTATGCAATGGAGTGTGATGTAAATCTTGTTGTGAATGTAGCGTAGCCAACATCTCTTTCTTTTCAAAGATAAGCTACCCCATTTTGTCAGTTTGCGTTCTACAATGTTTTTCTCTCTTATTCATTAATAGAAGTTGGGTTTCACTATATTTTTGTGTTTCTAGCAATATCTTTGTGTATTTCCTTGTTATATCCCCTCTATATTTCTTTCTTCATGTCGTTCTCAAAATAATCTGGATCAAAACATCATTGTGTTGATCTTTGATATGGTTGTGTGAGTTTTTACTGAAGGTGTTATTCCTATGTTAGAATACCTATGCTGTCAAACATGGTATTAGATTGCATGTGAAGACCCACTCCCATTATATATCGAGATTGTGAATCCATTGTGGCTCATCTTTGGTTTCTTCCATTTCCATACATTTTTGTGATGAGAAGACTTTTCCATTGCATTTGGAGCACTTGTTTCAGTCATGAATACTTTTTGTTTCACTTGAAAAGGTTTATGTTTTCCCAAGATACAACCATTTTAGTTAGATTCAGAGGTATAAAGCCTGAATACGCCCTTTTAAATTTTTGCAGAGATAATATTTCAGTTTTCTGTTTTTAATTTTTGGGTTTCTACTCTTATTGATCTACTTATGCTCTTTTCCACGTGCCATGTGCGATCTCGATAAATTAGAAATAGAGTGGAAAGGGTTTTCCTATCTAGGATTCTCCTCATCGTGCGCTTTGTGTGATCTCGGTAAATCAAAAACAGAGAGAAAAACAACATTTTCTGGGTAAGATAACCAAGATCTAACCCTTTCTATTATTGAGAAGCGAATTTTTTTTCTTATGTGAAAATATTTTTTATGAGAACACTCTCCAAATCCGTCCTCAACAACAAAAATCATCCTTCTAAACAATGTAATATGTTTTGCACTAGCTCACTTGGTCAAAAGTTACTTTACTTAGTAAGAGGCCTTGAGTTCACATTTTTTTTGTTACATTTTTGGCAAAATTTCATGCATTCATTGTAAAGTGCATTTCACTTAAGTTATAAAAGTGAATCACTATTTATTTTTTTAAAGTTATTTTTCGTGCAACTTTCATTTACGAAGTAACTTCATTGTAAAAGTGATTCCCTCTTATTTTATAAAAGTGGGTCAACTCATAAGTAACTTATTTACAAATGAGCTTATAGGCACAATTAGGAGGAACATCATCATGTGGACAAAATTCTACCTCCCACGTGGCTCTTTAGTTATTGTTTATGATTTTTTTCAAAAGTGCATAACTTTCACATCCAAAGTCAGTTTTCAGTGTCGTTTTTTTAAACAACCTATTTTTTTAAGTTTCTTCTATCTAGACCATCAGTTTTATCTTTTTCTACATATTTAATATGGATTCTCCCAATGATATTTTTCTTAGCAATACCAATTAATTCAAATGGAAATCCTATATGGAGGATTTATTAAGAAGTAAAGGATTGTACCAAATTACCTTGGGAAAAGAACAAGAACCCATTGATGATGACACATATAGAAAATGGATTAATAGGAGTTGTTAGCACTTATTCTTGCAAGGGGATGTTTTTTCTTTGAAGTTGGTCATTGGGTGACCAAATGTGAGAAAAGGGGTTTAGAAAACCACCATATACATTTTTATCCAAATTCGGGGAGTGATTATGCAAAGGCATGCACATACTTGGTCGGCGAAAAACCATCAAACATAGGCTCAGTCTCAGCCATCGTATCAATCAGATAAATTAGATCGGCGACCATCGGGCGATCGAGATTATAGAGTTGCACAAAGTTTAGCATCATACCAAGGCCCGAAATCGTGAGATTTGGGCCTTTCATTTCAGAGGGATGTGTGGCACACGATCAACATAGTTGCGATTTCACGAATTGGGAGGTCACGAGTTGATCACATCAGAGACTCTCGAAACACGAAATTGTGAAAAGATCGCAGTCATTGATAAAAGGAGATAGTTGGACCATTGGATCATATTTTCATGATTTCGTGAGTCGGGTAAGTAAGAAGGGAGAGTCTTGAAAACTCGTGACATGCGAAATCGTGAAATAATACGGACCATCCATTCCAGGGGACGCGTGGCACAGGATCTGAGCCAAAGAAAAGTCTTCCCAGGAGTGTCGATGGTATGTGGTCACATAATGAAAATTTTCTATGGGCCATCTAAAGCAAAGGGGCATGTGGCAGTAGATAATGTGAAATCACGATTTAGCATATTGGAGGTTTGAGCATGGAGCACAGTGCAAAATCCCGACACACGAAATTGTGAAGTGCTCAAAGTTTGGGCCCATGGTCATATCTCGT
Source organism: Picea engelmannii (assembly GCA_009831015.1). Lineage (NCBI taxonomy): Eukaryota > Viridiplantae > Streptophyta > Pinopsida > Pinales > Pinaceae > Picea > Picea engelmannii. Next base: position 66,770 of record ML813435.1, on the reverse strand, counting down.
GGCCCTATGGTGTGCGGGTCCAGGAAGAATATTAGCACCTATCACGTAGAGATGGTGATGTGGGGTCTTCAGGGAAGCAATCTTGGCCGTCAATTTTAGAGCAGATCCGACTGTTGATCTGGATGGGTTGTTTTCACAATTTCAGGCATCGAGAGTTTTGAAATAAATGGGAGTGAAAACTCCCGAAATGCAAAGCCCCAAAATTTTATAGGGGATAAGCGCAGGTTCATGGCCCGAGGTTGTGTGTTAAGAACCAAACATCAATATAGCATATAAAAACCTCAGGAAAAGTACTCAACGCCTTGAAAAAGAGATAATTTTAGATAATAAGCCTCTTCGAGGGGGCAACCTCCTTTTACCCCACTTAAATGTTCAAGTACAAG
>ML813435.1:24934-60612 GCA_009831015.1 Picea engelmannii | reverse complement strand
CCATGATCCAATGAAACCAGTCCCACTCAATTTGGATACTCTAGCAAGAAGTTATGATTGTTTTACCTAGAACACCTTCTTGAGACTAGTCAATAGGACTAGTCAGATACCCTATCTTACACAAGGTGTATCTATAAATTTAATATGAACCAGAAGCTGGAATGTTTACCATAGATACCTTACTAATTTCTGTAAATGACCTCCATATTTTAGGGTCTGAAACATTACAGAAAATTGTTTATAGTGAAAATTCCACAATGACTCATTTCAGGATGATTCCAGAACCCTATCTTGTACAGGCTGTATCTCCTAAAGTGTAATGCCTCAGGAGATGGATTTTGAGCCCAACGTAACTTGATCCGTCTACTAAATATCCTCCAAGCGGTTCCTTCTGAAATTTTGTAGATAAAACTTTATAGCGAAAATTCCATAGTGTCTCAGATGTAGCAGCGAAACCCCAAGACCTTGAGCTCTGATACCATATGTTAAGAACCAAACATCAATATAGCATAGAAAAACCTCAGGAAAAGTACTCAATGCCTTGAAAAAGAGATAATTTTAGATAATAAGCCTCTTTGAGGGGGCAACCTCCTTTTATGCCACTTAAATGTTCAAGTACAAGATGATTCAAAATGAAAATGTCTCCTTGGTATATATAGGAGACTAGGAGGTATAATTACAACTAATGGCCTAAAGCCAACATAAATAAAATAACATTACTAATATAATATACCCCAATTAAGGGGTAATGAGCCAATATTAGAGCTTAACATTGTGTGGAACGATGGACAAGAGCTGTGCCAAGGGCCGAAAGTGCCTATTTTGATTGCAGAAGGAGAGCAACAGGGCTCGAGGTGTCGAGATTAATTCAACAAAGTCATGGGCACCGCCTAGAGAATTCATGGATGTCAGGGCTCATATAAATACCAATGAAGACAATTAATGAAAGTGGGGAATGGTGGTTGAAACCTCGTTTCATCACATAAATGGAAATCATGAAAGGATGGCCGTGGAGGCTAGCTGACAACCCAAAAATCCTCTGTAAATGGGTTTTCTTGTAGAGCCCATACTGTTTTAATTTTTCATCTAATAGAGGAAGACAAGTTCAGCCTGACAACAGAAGGAGGAGACACAAAGATTTGAATGCAGTGGTTTGTTCATGTCCCTAGGGGCCATTAGCAGTTATGAGTATATATATAATTACTTTTTATATTTTGTAAGGGTCGATGGTTGAGCTAGGCTCCCGTATTGTAAATTTTTGAGGAATCACTGGTTCCTCTGGTTATGCATCTATATTTGAAACTTCTTGTTTAATGAAAGTCATCTTATTTTCATATCTTTGTAAATAACTATGTTAAAACACTGGGAATTGGAGGATCCAGTCAAGGGTAGTTATGTTGTTGTGATGTAGGTTTGATCACTGCAATATTTTCACTAGTTTTAATCAATTTCCTGTGTTATCTTTTCCCTCTTACACTAAGTAGCTCGAAATTGGAGGATCCAGTCGAGTTGTTATAGTAGCATTGTGATGTAGGTTTTATCATCATGTTGTTATAATTGTGTCGTTTAGGCATATCTTAGTGTTTGAAACTTCGGGTCTAAGAGGATATTGTTCTTGAAGCTTTTCTTCCTTAGGATGCTAGAAGACCGTATGCCCATAGTAGACTCTTACATTTTCTCACCAAGTCCTCCCTCTTCTCATTTTAAACTCAACTTCCTGACTGGAGTTAGATCAAGACCTCACTTGCTTATGCTTTTCCTTGTTTGGGATTCTAAGTTAAAGTTATATTCTCTTGGGTATGTGCCCATTCGACCACCCTTATTCATTCATTGTGACATATAAAATTGATGGGTATCAGGTTTACCTCTGCTGCAATCCATAGGTGACTTCTGGTGCAAACATTTTTGGCATCGTTGCCGAGGGAGAAATTGAATATTTTCCATGGGTAGAATGAAAACATTTACTAGTTCTAAAGGTGCATCAGACCTTAGTACTTCAAAGATTGCAATTTTTCACCTCGCGACTCCACTGTTTCCACTTCACCATTTCAGTTGTGGCTACTTTTAGGACACCTGTTGTCTGACCCGGATGAGCTTTTTCAAGAAGGTTTTCAACAATTTCTTTCTCATCTTGAGAAGTTCTTTGGGGGAATGACAATGTTAGGATTTGGACTTTGATGGTGAACAAAGAACAGACACATTCAAATATGCGCATCATTCACCAGGTGACTCTATGATTGAAGAATCGATCGACAAATCCACTGGTTTGAAATGGACAAAATCCTAACTCGGAGGTTTGCTCCTTTTAATTTTTCTATTGTTCCTAGTTTTCCTAATATTGTCCCTACTGTGGATGAATGGGGTGGTTATTTTCCCATATTTAGAGGGCATGTAGAGGACAACCTTGCTCAGTATTTGCATGCGTTTCATGAACTCATTCATCAATGGGATATACATCACAAGGATGTATTATTAAAAATGTTCATGTTCTCATTAACAGGGGATGCTCATGAATGGTATCATTATTTACCCCCTACTAGCATCTCCTCCCTAAGAGAGTTTCATGAAGCCTTCAGTAGGCACTGTCAAAGGAATTATTCCTCTGAGTTAATCTGTCATAATTGTTGTGAGGAATATGAAGACCATGATCAATATGTGGTTGTGTATTATGAAATCTATGAGGATGAGGAACATGAAGAGGAGGATGCTCTGGGCGAGTTGACAGAGCTGTTAGAATATCTCTCTGTAGAGATAGAAGAGTTCAAGGCAGATCATGATTGTTTCCTTTTTGAAGATAATACAGAGGATTTCCCAGTTCTTGATGTTGTGGTTCTTGGTGACCCTACTAATGAGGGTAGTATTCAATACTCCATGGTGGTAGAGACATTAGTTTCTACCCCTCATAAGACTGTTGTCTCGGTTTTAAAGGAATGAGCCATTGTGGAGGAGGATTCTTCTCTTTTTCTTCATGATATTTCCCATGATGTTTTCACATTTGGGATTGAAAGGAAGGATCATGAGATATTTCCACTTTGTCATGTTGTCCCTATATCTAAGGATTATTCAGATGAAGAGAAGCAGATCCCCACATCATAGTTCACCGACCAGAGAAGCAACCAACTTATATATGATGGTTAAAAATCAATTTCTGAGCTTGATGTGTAGGATTTCCAAGAACAGACTATTGGGCCTTATCCTATGTTCATTAAGAAAGATTATCTTGAGGAAATCATCCCTCCTAGACCTACTGAAGACACTAAGCATCAATATGAAGAGAAGAGTTTTCCCACGGGTCCTGTTTATGATGATTATGAATCTGACCCTTGGGAGAGACAAGAAGAAGAGCCAGAAGAACTGGAGGAGAAACAAAAGGAGCAAATTATCTCCTGTTAAGAAACTGTTAATGAGAAGCCTTTGCCTGAGATCAGTCATCCTGTATCGACTGTTCACCCTCATGTGCCTACCAGAGAGATTTAGCAATGTGTGAGCAGTTGTGTAGTAGAGAAGACTATCTGTTACCAATTTTCTAGAGTTTGTCGCTTGGCCTATGAGCCTGTGAAGGAATACATGGAGTTGTATTTCCTTCATGTTTTGAAGCCACCCAGATTTATCCTGACCTAAACATTAGGAGGAAAGCTGAAGAATGTAACCTTTTTTCTATCACGGTTGCATTACCTGTTACCAATCATCGACATAGTGAAGGAGCTTCCAGTTAGGAAGTTACTTGAATGGCTATGGTGGAAGCTTGCTTTCACCTAGCACTATGTAAAATTTTATTAGTTTAGGATTGTACATAAATAATCTCCTTTGAGCATGTGTGTTTATTTTTGTTTTTACTTTTGTCCTGTATTTTCAGCAGTATGTTTTGATCTTGACTCCATAGCCCAACAAAAGGCGACTGAAATTGCAAAAGGAGATCTTAGAGCCTCGTAGGGAGGACTCTATCCCCCAAGGAGCCTAATGTTAGCACTTATTCTTGAAAGGGGATGTTTTTACTTTGAAGTTGGCCATTGGGTGACCAAATGTGAGAAAAGGGGTTTAAAAACCCACCATATACATTTTTATTCAAATTTGTGGCACGATTATGCAAAGGTATGCACATACCTAGTCGGTGAAAATCCATCAAGCACATGCTCAGGCTCAACCATCAAATCCATAAGATAAATTAGATCAGTGACCATCGGGTGATCAGGATTATAGATTTGCACAAAGTTTAGCATCAGACCAAGGCCTGAAATCGTGATATCTGGGATGTTCATTTTAGAGGGACGTGTGGCACACGATCATCATAGTCGCGATTTCGTGAATCGAGAGGTCTTTTAGAAAAATAGGACCATGGAGCAATAAAATAAAACAAACACGAAAACAAAACATATAAGATACACAATACAATAGAGACATAGATTTACGTGGTTCACCCAGTGTGGGCTACGTCCACCAGATAAATTGCTAGGTCCTTCCTTTATTATTATCCAACATATGAAGGGATACAACCTACAACAAACCCACTATAACTTCCTCTTATTTCTTTCACAGTCTCTCGTCTTAGAATACAATATTCGCTATGTTCCATAGCCGCAATACATTTCCCTCATAACATAGGGTTTCCTTCTAGGGAAAAAAACCCTAACATAATTTCTACCGTTAGATTTGCAATCTTATAATGAACGGTAACCCCCCTTTGCACTCCCCACGTGGAAGAGTGTACATACTTCTGGGGTGTAAATACTTCATGGGGTATAAACACGACTGAAAACAAAATACCTATGAATCAGGAAGATAATCAGGCTCCACAACCAACAATCTCCCACTTGGAGACTGATCTCAACAACTCCATCGTTGTTGTGTATGCTAGACTCTGAACCTTCTTGGACCTGGAAAATTTCTCATCTTCATCTTCATTCTTGAAGACAAACTGAAACTGAGCAGGAACTTAGTTTCTCCCTGGTTACTCCCTTTGTTAACATGTCTGCAATATTCTGGCTAGTGTGTATCTTTTCCAACTTGAAATGTCCATCTTCCAAGTCAGATTGTATGAAGCGGTACCTCAACCGTATATGTTTAGTCTTCGAATAGAAGGCCGAGTTCTTTGAAATATGAATGGCACTCTCATTGTCACAGTACAACCTGTTATTCTCCTTCTTCTTTTCCCAATTCCTCCATAAACCTCTGTAACCAAATCATCTCTTTACTAGCCTCTGTAGCAACAACATACTCTGCCTCTGTTGTTGAAAGTGAAACAACATTTTGCAGTTTCAAAATCCAACTTACTGTTTTTCCACCTATAGTAAAAACATACCCTGTGGTGCTCCTCCTGTTGTCTTTATCACATGCCATATATGAATCATCATATCCCTGTAGAAAAGTGTCTGAACCTCCAAAACATAATGCATGAGTAGCAGTACCTCTCAAATGCCCTAGAATCCAATTTACTATCTCCCAATGTTCTTTACTTGGATTGTTCATATACCTGCTCACAACTCCCACTGCATGTGCAATATATGGTCTTGTGAAAACCATTGCATACATCAAACTGCCAACTGTTGATGAATAAGGTCCCCTGGACATGTATTCTATTTGCTCATGTGTCTTGGGACACATATCCTAAGTTAATTTGAAATGGATGGCCAAAGGTGTACTAACTGGTTTTTCATTCTTCATTCTGAACCTCTCCAACACCTTCTCTATGTACTCACCCTGAGACAATGTCAATTTGTGATTTTTCCTGTCTCTTGTTATTCTCATACCAAGGATTTTCTTTGCAGCACCCAAATACTTCATCGCAAATGAATTAGCTAATTTCTTCTTGAGCACATTTATATCCTGCATATTAGACCCTGCAACAACCATGCCATCTACACACAATAACAAGATAATTTAGCTTCCATTTTCTAGCCTTTTGAAGTAAACATAGTGATCATAATGACATCTACTATAACCTTGTTTTTTCATAAACCTGTCAAACTTCAAATACCACTTCCTTGGACCTTTCTTTAGGCCATACAATATCTTCTTCAACCTACATACCAAATTCTCCTTCCCTTTGGCCTCATACCCCTGTGGTTGCTGCATATAAATCTCTTCCTCCAAATCCCCATGGAGAAAATCTATTTTAACATCTAATTGTTCATGATGAAAATCTTCTACTCCCACAAGACTTAAAATAGTCCTAATTGAATTCATTTTAACAACAGGAGAAAATATTTCATCAAAATCTATACCTTTCTTTTGTGCAAACCCCTTTACAACAAGTCTAGCCTTGTACCGCTTTATTCCTCCATGTTCTTCCTTCAACTTGTAAACCCATTTATTCTGCAATGCTCTTTTTCCTGTAGGAAACTAAACCAAGTCCCAAGTATGGTTATTTACCAAGGAATCCATTTCCTCTTTCATGCCTTTCTCCCACTTCTTTTGGGTGTCTACCTGCATTGCTTCTTCATAACATTCTGGTTCACCAAAATTAGTCAACAATAAATAATACAATGAAGGAGAATATTGTTCAGGGGGTATACTTACCTTGGTAGATTTTCTAACAACACTTGTAGGTGTTTGAGGTACCTACTGCTCATTTTGTTGTGGATTTTGATTTTCTCGTTCCTTTGGAATTTCTTTTTCAGTGATCTCATCAAGCACTGTGTATTCTTGTTTTTCTTTTTCTTGTTTCTTTCCTGGCAATTGATCTTTGTACATGACCTTCTCATTGAATATGACATCTCTACTCCTAATGATTTTGTTATTTTCATAATCCCATAAGAGATAACCAAAATCATTAACACTGTATCCAATAAAGGTACATTTCTTGGATTTTTCCTCAACATTTGTTCTATTTTCTTTATCAATATGGAAAAAATGCTTCACAATCGAAAGTTTTCAAAAAAGAATAGTTTACTTTTTTTCCTGTCCATTCCTCCTCTAGAATTATACCATCGAAAGAACTCGAAGGTCCCTTGTTTATTAAGTAAACAAAAGTATCTACAACATCTTCCCATAACTATAAGGGAAAACCAACATGCAATCTCATACTCCTTGCACGCTCCATGATTGTCCTGTTCATCCTTTATGACACACCATTTTCTTGTGGTGTTCTTGGAACCGTCTTCTCTCTACGAATCCCATGGTATGAACAGTAATCATCAAACTCCTTGCTGCAATATTCACCTCCATTATCTGATCTGTGAAACTTCAAACTTTTTCATGTCTCATTCTCAACCAAAGCTTTCCATTTATTAAAAGAATAAAAAACATCAGATTTTTGTTGAATGCAATAAACCCAAGTTTTTCTAGTTGCATCATCAATAAAAGTAACATAATAATGAGATCCACCAAGAGAATATACCTGAGATGGTCCCCATACATATGTATGCACAAGCTCTAACCTTTCATTCTTCTTTTCTTTTCCGACTCTGAGAAATTTGACTTTCTTCTGTTTTCCATAAACACAATGCTCACAGAAGTCCAAATCAATTTGTTTAAGATCTGGAAAAAAAATTCTTTTGTTAAGTATCTACATTCCCTTCTCACTCATGTGTCCCAGCCTATGATGCCACAGTGTTGTATCAATTCCTGTAGAAGCTAAAGAGATAGAAGATTCAGTATTACCAGTACATAAATACAATGTACCTACCTTATCTCCTTTTTCTATCACCAATCATCCTTTGATGACCTTCCACGTCTTATCTGTAAATATGGATATGCAACCTTCACTTGCCAACTGCACTATTGAAATTAGATTTTTCCTTAAATCTGGAACATGTCTTACCTCTTTCAATAACCATTGGTTTCCATTGTGTTTCTTTATTTTTACCCTTCCCATTCCAACAATTTTGCATGGTGCATCATCACCCAAATGAACCTGTCCAAAATCACGTTGAACATAATCTAGAAAATGTTTCCTATGGGGTGTGGAATTAAATGAAGCCCCTGAATCTACTACCCAAGACTCGGAAATATTCTCTACAGAAAGAATCAAAGAATCTTGTAACACATCACCTGTTACATTTTCTTCCTGATTTCTCTTCTGTTGTCCATATATTTGTTTCTTTGGAGCTCTGTAGTCTTTCTTCAGATGTCCTTTCTTTCCATAATTCCAACACTCCATCTTTCCAAGTCTAGATTTGGATCTTCCCTTCCTAGAATTCCTACGGTTCCTTGGGCCCTTTCCTCTATCATTTTTTCTTCCCCCGTTCTCCATATTCAATGCATTACCTGATGTCTCACCTGTGCTTTTCCTTTGCATTTCCTCACTAAGGATAACACCAACAACATGTTGGCAGCCATTTTTTATTTTTATCTTCTCCTTACAAGCTTCCTACACAAGAGTTTTTGAACCCTCAATACTCGTCGCAATTATTTAAAACAAAACAACACTATTATCTTGCACATTCACACACCTGCCTTTCGTTTTCATTTTCACGACTGCAAGCGTGAAAAAATTGAACTGGAAGTCATGTCGATGGCATTAAAATCATCCTTGGATTGTTATGAATACTCTTGTTCATGTGGTCATTTCACTTCTAACTCAATAATGGTCACACATGTGTCAAAACACCAAACTTTTATTCACTTTGCATTTTTGTTGATATGGTTTCAATTTATAGGTTCACCATGCAATGATTTTAGGTGTTTTTGATTAAATCCTTGGCGCAATGGTTTCATAGAACGCATAAATTTTATGATCAAATCTTTGATGCTATATTCAAAATGTTGTTTTGTTTTAAATCATACAAATGCTATTGTTTTTTCAAACATTCGGATCAACTTGTCATGGTTTTCAAATGGTTATTTGATATTTCATTTGGTCAAAATCTTTTGGTTATGAATGTTATGGCTTTCGATGAGTATGTGAATAATCTATTTGATATTGGGTCAAAATATTTGGATTGTGATGTGAATGATTTGAATTACCAAGGAGTTGTCGATTGTACATGTCAAAATGAATGTTTTGCATGGTTTCAATTCATCCCACCACCCTCACACACATAGGCATTAACACCTGACTTGCATCTCGGGCTACCTCTGCTTGTTTTGAGAAAACTGTGGGAGTTGGTCCTGTGTCTACCCTGTCCAACCCCTCACCGTTTACCCTGTTGACTGTGTGTTCTCTCCCATGGCTCCTGTAGTGTGCATAGAACCCAATGGCGTCCAAACACCACTGTTATTCGATAACGCTTGTGAGGACCTAGAGAGTAATGGCTGGTTAGTTTTCATCCAAAAATTTGAGGGTTTCAACCTCAGAGTCGCTCAACAGTTTTCCCTCACATTCGATGGATGCAGGGCCAAAGTAGGGGACATCCAACTTGAACTGAATGAAGAATTCCTCAGCTCAACCACGGGTTTTCTAGCTAAGGGGCATAAATGGTTTAAGAATTATAAGGTGGATGAATTTCCATGGCCGCTCCTGTTTACCTCTAGGAAAGTTATTAGTTGTGATAAAGGTATGCTGGTCACAGCCCTCAAGTCTCGATGGCATGATTTATTGGCCATTATTAAGCAATTCGTTACTTGCAAAGGTAGATATGGTTTAGTGTTTCTTTACCATCTCCGGCTACTTATGAATTTCATAGATTTCCCTTTGAATATGAATCACTACCTCCTACGCCGTCTGTATAAATGGCTAAACGATTTAAAAGGGAAAAGGTTGACTCCAGCCTCTTCCATCACTGTTTGATTAAAATCATTATTGTTCATCATTTGAGGTTGAGTGGTGATTGTTGTGAATATTTCCTATTGAGGAATGGCTTTGCCACTCCTGAATGTGTTCAAGTGGACAAGACCGTGGTCACTGAAACCCTTGTCGGGCCTGTCGTGCCACCTCCTACCCTCCTACCCGATGTCAAAACCCCAACCTACCCCAACGCTGACCTACCCGACACCCTGCCTAGCCCATGTTCGAAAGACAATGCTAATACTACTAAGAGGCCCTCAAGAAAAAAGGGCAAAGGTAATAGCGATGTCAATAGAAAGGGTAAGAAAGCTGCACATTGGGTATCTAGGTGTGCTCGTAATAATCCCAAACAAAATGCAGACCAGAAGCCTATTGTTTTGAGTGAAGATTCGGATTCTGAGATTGAGCGATTTCTGACTGAGGAGTACCCATACTCTCACGGCCTGTGTTCTATCAAACCCTATGACTACGTATCCAACCTCCCACTGTGCCTTTAGGATGACCCTAAATTCCCCGAGATCAAGTTTGACAGTGGAACCCCTGGTAATTTAAAAGATGCCTCACCTGTAATGCCTCGGCCCGATCAATCACAGTGCATTGAATGCAACTCTTGGCTCTAACGATACTATACAAATGTCCCTCTATTGTAATCCCAAATTAAGTCCTTGGAGGACTGGGTGACTGTGTTGTCTAAGGAAAATGATAGACTGCAAGCTAACGATAAGAGGCAAAAGACAATAGGTTCTATCGTGTTCAAAAATGTTGAGGCAACCACTGCCATTGTTAACTCGAAATTATCCTGACCGAATCGTATCCCTACAGCCAAGGTATGTTATTTCAACATTGATTTTAAAATGATTTTGTTGGTTTTGAATTGGCATAAACGATTGTGTTTGTATTGAATTAGTATCAAAGATTTGTTTGATAAATCGAATATAGTTCTATTTTGATTGAATTGATTCAATACGATTTCATGTGTTTTGAATTGGCATAAAAGATTTGGTTTGTTTTAGCAAAAAATGATTTGCTTGTTTTGAACTAGTAATAAAGGATCTGTTTGATTCACCACATACATTTTTGTTATCATTTGGATTAATTTAAAATGATTTTGTTTGTAAATATGACCAGCTACAGAATCGTGAGATTCTGTAGCTCGTCATAAAATTTGTATTTTTGTTGATTTTACAACTAAACACTATCTAAAATTGTTTATTCTTGTCCATCTACAGGTACACACAAATTTCAATGGGAATTGGATCTGCTGTGGCAGTTTAGAACATGCCTTTTGTTACACAGTTTTGGGATTAGATTGTTAGTCTTAGGCAGAAATAGGAATCTGGGAGATTGTTCCCATATTTTTTGCATACAATTTTTGATATTTTCCACAGGGGATGTTTCATCCTGTGGCCTTTATATACTTATTATTTTTTGTAAACAATCCATCACTATTGGGAGAACAGAGACTATGGACTTATGATTATACAGACTCGAATAGAAGTGGATTTGTTGTACGGCTTTAGATTCAATTTATCTTACTTTTGTTCAAGTTTTGTGCATAACAATTTGTAATCAAATTATTGACTACTTTAGATATCAAGATTTGTTACAGGTTGATGCATTATGATTTAAATTCTGTCCATATTTGATGTATCTCATTTTACTCACAGCAATTACTCTGTTTGAATTTAATGAATAGAAGGTTTATCTTCTTTGTTAAATGAACAGTTATGTACAAATCTTCGCACTGGGATTTATCTAAAATGTGATGATCTGTAAACTATAAAATTGTTGTTGTTTTATGTCTTGTTTGTTATTTCATTCGTATTCAAAGATATTTTCTTCTTCCTATTTATGAGAAGCTTGTGGAAAATCTGGTGCGGGTTTCTCCCATCAAACAACTAAATCGAGTACTGTGAACAGGGAAAATAGGAAGCGCTTCTACAGGTCAGTTTGTTAGTGTTATTCAATTAGTTAATTAATATATAAATTTCTTGTAATCTAAACACGTTTCATTGTTCATCTCTATAGTTTAGATTTACAGTTAGGATTGTTATTTTAATTGGTTAGCTTAGATAGCTTTCATTTTGTTCCTTTCTCATAAAAATTATAAAAATAAAAAACAATAGCTTCGTTGTCATAAGACATTTTACAAATGATTTTGCAAATTTCGATCAAAATTTGTATTTTGTAAATACTGTACATATATAATTGAGATTTAATTGTATCGATAGCTAAACATTTAATAAGTAGAATGATTGTTTTATAATATTAGTTAGTGAACTGTATATATATATTTTAGATTTGTATATAGTTTGTTGTAGCTGCTTTTTTCACTTAGATTAGTTACTTTAGCTTAGTTTTTCTTTCATTTTCCTAGGACTTAGATTGGATAATGGAGCCTCTAAACCCATCAGAGTGGATCATTCCAAACATCTTGGGTTATTTAGACAACCCCGGACCGGATCCACCCCTCCAGTTGACGAGTGGTCAATTTCGCCCGTCAACAAATGGCGCTAGAAGGAGGGCCTGAAAATTATTAATGGCATGAGGCGGTCGTAAGACTCCTCCACCACCCAACCACTCACCTATAGTGACAAGAAGTCATTCAAATGACAACATCATCCCTCAACCAACAACCACATCAAACGACGATCTATGGATCACAATCGAACTAGTAACCCCAAATCCTACAGGTGGTGACGTACAAGAGATTGTCCGCCAATCTCTCTTAAGAACACATAGTGCCTTCGCCCATTTAAGGAAACCAAATCGACCTTTGGACCAACCATTAGATTTCTCTGACATTAGAGAATAACTTGGAGGCACTAACCTCACTTTAAACCCTACAGATCCAATCCTCACTCCCGCTGCAGGAGGATATGGAATACCACCCTCACCACCTCCATCATCCCCTTCTTCTTCTAGAGAAGACTCTTCTGACGAAGGCAGTTCCTCTTCTCAGCCTTCCACACCACCTACATCAATGGCCAACCAGAACAATCTTGCAAGACCCTGGCTCGATCAATATGCAGTAGCCATACCCATGCCTCAGCATCCCTTACCCAAACATCCGGAGAAGTGGCTCCCCAAGTTTGACCCTGACTCTAAACAGATCGCTGAAGATCACATTAAAAAGTTTATGTTAGCCATTAGACTCCGTAATGTCGAGCACGAAGACGTAGTCTGTAGGTTGTTCCCCTATACTTTCGAGGGCAATGCCTCTACTTGGTATTTTTCCCAGTAGCCCCATACCATCGTGTCGTGGGAGAAGTTCGAATCCTGTTTTCTTGAGAAGTTTGGAGACGATAAGTCCCCAGAATTTCTAGTCATGGAGCTTTCTAGTTTAAGAATGAACCCCAAAGAGAAAATCAAAGACTTTAACCAAATATTCTTAACACTTAAGAACCGAATCACTACGGACTTGATGCCTACTGAGAATCTTATCATAGCATACTATACCAAAGCCTTGCATCAAAGTATAGCCATTTGGGTAAAACAATATAAGAAAACCACGTTGTTAGAGGCCTTCGAAGAGGCCAACCAGATTGAAAAAGACATCCTTAGTTTAAAAGACACTACTAGAAACGATACAGAGACTAGTTCATCTTCCAAAAAGAAAATCAAAATCCTCCCTAGACCTGCTCAAAATAAAACACAACCTAAAAGCTCGGATTTAGAAAACTTAACTAAAGTCATTCAAAAAATGTCAAATCAAGTTATAGATTTGAAAAGGATGGCCAAAGAAGCTTCTTCGAGCAAAGGGCCTTACAAACCTCCGTTTAGGAATCCTTTTCCCACCAACCGACCTAATTCGAATACCAAGGGCCTAAATCTAGAAAGCCTACAATTCACCATTCAAACAATTCTAGAAGCCCAGGATAACTTGATGCCCCCTGAGATCCCTGAGGAAGTAGTTGAACAAGAGACAATTGAAGAAGAAGAATCTTCTCCGAACATTTTTGGACACTTCTCGGATAGCATCTTTCAAGCTAATTTCGAGACAATACATCCCTATAATACTAGGAGTAAGACAACAAACAAACCTTCTTCGGAAAGCACTACAACTTTACCCCCAAAACAGTCTAAACCAGCTGAGACTAAACAGAATCATGCAAGACCCAACTTAGATTATGATTTAGTTGAAGATCTAAAAAAGTTAAGGGCTAACATTTATGTTTATGAATTATTAAAATTTTCGTTTCTACTACAAAACATGTTACAGAATATCGCAGAGAATAGCAAAAACGGTAATCCAAGCAGTAACAAAGTTTTTCAGAACAACACAAAAGTTCCTCAGAAGGATTTTTCTAAGAACAATTCTGATCCTTGCGAGAAGGGAGGCCTTCCTGTAAATAATGTAACAAATGTAGATAAATTAGCTTTAGAGGCTGCGAGTAAAAAGCCACAAGCTTCCACCATTAATACTCGCAGAAATGTACCTCCATTTTTTTTAACTTTCGAAATCTTTAATAGGAACGTGCACAATTGTATGGTAGATTCAGGAGCGTCATCCAATGTAATGCCATGGTCTGTGTGTCAGAATATTAATGCTGAAGTTGAACCATCCACCTTACAAAATCATCCAACTTGATCGAACTAGTGTTAAAGTTATAGGCGAATTAAGGTATGTGCTTATAAGATTATCGTCTAACCCCAAAGTTCATCAAGTGATTGATATTATTGTTGTGTATATTCCAGAAGTTTATGGTTTGTTTTTAAGCAGAGACTAGTCAGAGCAGCTACACGGCTATTTCGCGACAGATTGGTCTCACCTGTGGCTGCCTGAGAACGGCAAGCCCAACAAAATCAAGGTAAATTGTGAACGCTACCTAAAGCTCACAGTCACAGATTTAAATGATCCCAATGAACCATTTACACCTTTTGCCGATTCACCCGAAATACAAGAGATGGATACCTTTTTCGGTAATTTCATGGCTGAGACTTCAACTATCATTAATCCGGAACAACAGTCCGAGATTGTAGCATATGTGCAGCCAACAGTTTCTACACAATGGTCCCATGCACCCGATAAAAATCAAATATGGTCTCTTTACTTTGACGGGTCAAAGTCCAAAGAAGGAGATGGTGCAGGCTGCGTTATTATCGATCTAGCAGATAACAAAACCCTGATTGCATGCAGGTTAAAATTTGAATGTACTAATAACACAACAGAATATGAGGCTTTATTACAGGGTCTCAGAAAAACATTAGACATGAAAATTCAAAATTTGACTATCTTTGGCGATTCAAAAATCGTGGTTAGATAGGTAAGAGACTCTATCCACTGTCTGTCTCCGCATCTTAAAAGCTACCAATCTGAGGTATGGAATTTAATGAATAAATTTTCTACTTTCAACATAAATTCTATTCCTAGATTGAATAATTCTGAAGCCGATTTATTAGCTAATGTAGCTTCCAAACTCTTTCCTGTAGAAGGCTTGTCCCTGAATGCATTCTCCGTTGAATTGTTGTTCAGGCCATCCGTTCCCGACAACATCACGAATTGGAGAGTCTTCGACGACGATCAACAAATTATCAGTTTCCTGCATATGGAAGAAACTTTCCAAGGTGCGGTGATCGACGAATGCACTCATGACGACAATCTGTGCAATTTCACGATAATACCAGATCCGAGATCTCCTGAATCTTCATCATACATGGTAAATTCGATCCCTAAATTTGTAGTTATATTAGAAAAAATTTACGATCTTCAAGACAAATTCAAAAAATCGATCAATTGTAAAACAAATAGTTCCTCTTTATCGTACGAAAAAGTAAACTTGGGAACTAATGATAATCCACAGTGCATTAATTTAGGGGTGGGGTGTTCTGAACAAGAGAAATCTGCCTTTATTAAATTGTTTAAAGAATTCAAAGATGTTTTTTCATGGACGTATGATGACCTTAAAACTTTTGACCCTAACATCATACAACACATCATTCTTACGAAACCCCAAACCTTGTCGTTTCAACAAAGGTTAAGAAAAATGCACCCTAAGCTCGAACCGACCATCAAAAAAGAATTAAATAAACTCTTGAATGCTAAGATAATTTTCCCAGTTAGGCACACGCAATGGGTTTCTAACCTTGTCCCTGTCCGGAAGAAGAGTGGTGAAATCTGACTATGTGTCGATTTCTGAAACCTTAATCGAGCGTCTGATAAAGACAACTACCCTGTCCCACCCATGGAACAGATCCTTCAATAGGTATCTGGTTCTGAAAGAGTATCCTTATTGGATGGTTTTTCAGGGTACAACCAAGTCCTGATGTCTCCTCCAGACCAACTTAAAACTACCTTCCGCACTCCATGGGGCACCTACGCTTATAGGAAAATTCCCTTTGGACTCATTAATGTCGGTGCCACTTTCCAGAGAGCGATGGATATCGCTTTCCAAGGCTTAATAAATCAATCTGTCATAGTCTACCTAGATGATGTTACTATATTTTCAAAAAACAAGACTGATCATCTAGCTCATTTAAGAGTCGTTCTGCAGCGATGTCGTAAATACGACATTTCCTTGAATCCTAAAAAATATATCTTCGCAGTAGAACAAGGTAAACTCTTAGGATTTATTGTGTCAAGCAAAGGGATGATTATCGACCCTGAAAGGACCCAAGTCATCTCGAAACTTCCCCCTCCTTCATCCAAAAATTCTATGCAGTCTTTCTTAGGCCAGATAAACTTTGTCAGGAGATTCGTCCACAGTTTCTCTGAAATGGTGAGACCTTTACATAATTTAATTAAGAAAGACGCGCAATATCATTGGGGACCCTTAGAAAACCAAGCTTTTAACTCAATAAAAAATTCCATAATAAACGCTCCTTCTCTCATGAGCCTCGACTTTTCACAAGACTTCACGCTCTACATGTTTTCTTCTGATCACTCCTACGTTGTTGTCCTAACTCAAAAGAACGCTAAAAACAATGAAGTCCCGATTGCCTTTATGAGCTCTGCTTTCAAGGGCGCGGAACTTAATTACCCAGTGGTAGATCAACAAGCTTATGCTGTTTTTAAAGCAGTAAATCACTTCCGCTCTTATCTTTTGAAATCTAGGACGAAAATTATTGTCCCTTACCCAGCCATCAGAAATCTGTTAGTGCAGAAAGAGCTAGGGGAAAAGAGGGTGAACTGGGTTACCTCCTTACAAGAGTATGACATAGAAATCACCCTAGCTCAAATAGTGAGAGGCCAAGGGCTGTGCAAGTTAGTTGCTGACTCATAAATAAGACAACAAGAAGAAAATGATGCATCAAACCCAGGACAACACAATCAAAATTCAATCTGTTGTGCACAAAACTCTGTCAGTCCCTGGTATGACGATATAAAATTTTGTCTTGAACATGGGTCAGCCCCCCGTCACCTGGATCCCACTAAAAGAAGAGAGTTAAGATTAAAATCTGCCTCCTTTCAGTTGATTAATGGTATTATGTTTCATCAAAAAATTTGATGGAGTACTGATGCGTTGTCTTAAGAAAGATGAAGTAGAAAAGGTCTTACTAGAATTGCACACAGGAGAAGCTGGTGGGCATTTTGGTGGGGACACCACTACCCATAAAGTTTTAAGATCAGGTTATTATTGGCCCACACTTTTTAGAGATGCTCATGCCTTGTGTCGCAAGTGTATTATTTGTCAAAAAGTGTCCGGGCGGATACAAAAACCAGCCTTTCCTTTAGAACCTGTCTTAGTAGACTCCCCTTTTCAGCAATGGGGTCTTGATATTATAGGTCCAATAAATATACCATCCTCATAGCAGCATAATTTTATCATAACAACCACAGATTACTTCACCAGGTGGTCTGAAGCTGCCACATTAAGAACTGTGAATACCAGTCAGGTAATTGCCTTTTTAAATTCAAATATTATTACTCGTTTTGGTATCCCTGACTATTTAGTATTCGATAATGCTTCTTATTTTTCGTCTCTTGAGATGAGTGAGTTCTCTCTAGAAAAATGAATTAAATTGAAGTATTCTGCCAGCTATTACCCCTAGGGCAATGGATTGGCAGAATCAACAAATAAGAATCTGATTAAAATCATCAAGAAAACAGTATCTGAAAATCACAAAAATTGGCATAATGCACTGTTAAACACAATCTGGGCTGATGGAGTAACACCAAAAAATGTTGTGGGTAACTCTCCCTTCTTTCTCGTCTATGGTAGAGAAGCAATTTTTCCACCACATATTCTTCTTCCCTCACTACAACTATCGCAGAAAATACAAGAAGAAGACTGCCCCCCTTTGGAGAATCGAATTAATGCTTTAATAAAACTAGAAGAGGTAAGAGCTCAAGCAAAACATAAGTTAGATCAACATCAATTAGTGGTTAAAAGATGGTTTGATTCCAACTCTACCTCTGATAGGAACTTCGAAGTAGGTGACCTTGTCCTAAAATGGGACAAACCACATGAGGGAAAGGGAGAGCATACGAAGTTTCAGAACTTATGGCTAGGACCGTTTTTAATTCCTTAGAAATTGGGTCCCAGCTCTTTCCGATTACAGAGTCTAGAGGGACGGCCAGACACCTATCCGGTGAATGGCCAAGCTCTAAAAAGGTATTTCGCTTGATGACGACCCTGTGTACTGTGTAAATATTTTTTCTTTTGTTTTCTTTTCTTTTGTTGCTTTGGTTTTGATTTTTCCCTTACGACTTATCAGTTTTTGCTTTCGAAAATACACATACCTGCATTTTGAACTTTTCAGACAAATAAAACAGAAAATTCTTTCTCCAAAATGACTGCTGAAAATTTATCTAAACATCAATTGTGATATGTTTCTGAAATTTACAGCCATGTTGAGGAAAGACTGTTGTTTGAAAGAAGTTTATTGATTTCAATCTGTAAGTTGAGCCTGTCATGATCATCCATTATCTTCTTACGCTGTCCCTGTTCCTTAAGGGAATAACTCAGAAGATGTCTCCCTGCTTTCGAAGGTCAGTTTTGTAAACAAACCATCTTTGAATCTTAATGAAGGACAGTTTTAAAAATTCTTTCAAGGTCTGTAAAAATATGTCTAAAATATCATAATTTTCTGCGTCACCCCGCTCAATTATATATCTTTAAAAACTAAACAAATCATAAAAGAGTTGTGGGAAGTGCTTGTAAACTCGCGGGGATGCTGAACAGGTCTGCTGGCAGCGGGTAAATGCATGCATGACACCAAGACAACTTCGCCGGGGTACTGAACAGGCCCGCTGGCAGTGAAACAATGTCGGGTATATGAAAATTTGCAAATATGAAATCTCTTGACCTTAAAATGTCCTTTATTTTGATCTGGAACTTCTTGCCAGGATATGGATGTTAGAGTGGGTTAAATGGAAACCCTGTTGAGGCTATGGATGCCTGCTAGAAGCAGTGGCTCTGTCAAAAGTATTGGAGATTTATCTTTAATATCATAACTCGCTTTTCTTAAGACTGTTATCAGTTTTCATCTTTTAAGCACAGCTGGAATTCTTTGATTAATGATGATGTTTAAACAATTTTCTGGTTGTTTTTGAATTAGAATTATTCTCATTATCATAATCTGGATTTGTTCTTATGGCAGAGATAACTTCTTCTACCAGTGTGTCGCCATTGTTGGCAACCATTTTGCATTTTTATCCTTTCCTTACAATCTTCCTACACAAGAGTTTTTGAACCCTCAATACTCGTCGCAATTCTTTAAAACAAAACAACACTATTATCTTGTGTATTCACACACCTGCCTTTCGTTTTCATTTTCACGACTGCAAGCATGAAAACCTTGAATTAGAAGTCATGTCGATGGCATTAAAATCATCCTTGGATTGTTATGAATACTCTTGTTCATGTGGTCATTTCACTTCTAACTCAATAATGGTCACACATGTGTCAAAACACCAAACTTTTATTCACTTTGCATTTTTGTTGTTATGGTTTCAATTTATAGGTTCGCCATGCAATGATTTTAGGTGTTTTTGATTAAATCCTTGGCGCAATGGTTTCATAGAACACATAAATTTTATGATCAAATATTTGATGCTATATTCGAAATGCTCTTTTGTTTTAAATCATACAAATGTTATTGTTTGTTCAAACATTCAGATCGACTTGTCATGGTTTTCAAATGGTTATTTGATATTTCATTTGGTCAAAATCTTTTGGTTATGAATGTTATGGCTTTCAATGAGTATGTGAATAATCTATTTGATATTGGGTCAAAATATTTGGATTGTGATGTGAATGATTTGAATTACCAAGGCATCGTCGATTGTACATGTCAAAATGAATGTTTTGCAGGGTTTCAATTCATCCCACCACCCTCGCACGCATAGGCATTAACACCTGCCTTGCATCTCGGGCTACCTCTGCTTGTTTTGAGAAAACTGTGGGAGTTAGTCCTGTGTCTACCTTGTCCAACCCCTCACCATTTACCCTGTTGACTGTGTGTTCTCTCCTATGTCTCCTATAGTGTGCATAGAACCCAATGGCATCCAAACACTGCTGTTATTCGATAACACTTGTGAGGACCTGGAGAGTAATGGCTGGTTAGTTTTCATCCAAAAATTTGAGGGTTTCAACCTCGCAGTCGCTCATCAGTTTTCCCTCACATTCGATGGATGCAGGGCCAAAGTAGGGGACATCCAACTTGAACTGAATGAAGAATTCCTCAGCTCAGCCACGGGTTTGCCAGCTAAGGGGCAAAAATGGTTTAAGAATTATAAGGTGGATGAAGTGCCATGGCCGCTCCTGTTTACCTTGAGGAAAGTTATTAGTTGTGATAAAGGTATGCTGGTCACAGCCCTCAAGTCTCGATGGCATGATTTATTGGACATTATTAAGAAATTCGTTACTTGTGAAGGTAGATATGGTTTAGTGTTTCTTTACCATCTTCGGCTGCTTATGAATTTCATATATTTCCCTTTGAATATGCCTCACTACCTCCTACGCAGTCTGTATAAAATGGCTAAATGATTTAAAAGGGAAAAGGTTGACTCCAGCCTCTTCCATCACTGTTTGATTAAAATCGTTATTGTTCATCATTTGAGGTTGAGTGGTGAATGTTGGGAATATTTCCTATTGAGGAATGGCTTTGCCACTCCTGAATGTGTTCAAGTGGACAAGACCGTGGTTACTAAAACCCTTTTCAGGCCTACCGTGCCACCTCCTACCCTCCTACTCGATGTCGAAACCCCGACCTACCCCAACGCTGACCTACTCGACACCCTGCCTGGCCCATGTTCGAAAGACAATGCTAAGACTGTTAAGAGGCCCACAAGAAAAAAGGGAAAAGGTAATACCGATGTCAATAGAAAGGGTAAGAAAGTTGCACGCTGGGTATCTAGGTGTGCTCGTAATAAGCCCAAACAAAATGCAGACCAGAAGCCGATTGTTTTGAGTGAAGATTCGGATTTCGAGATTGAGCGATTTCTGACCGAGGAGTACCCATATTCTCACGGCCTGTGTTCTTTCAAACCCTATGACTACGTATCCAATCTCCCACCGTGCCTTAAGGATGACCCTAACTTCCCTGGGATCAAGTTTGACAGTGGAACCCTTGGTAATTTAAAAGATGCCTCACCTGTAATGCCTCGGCTCGATCAATCACAGTGCACTGAATGCAACTCTTGGCTCCAACAATACTATACAGATGTCCCTCTGTTGCAATCCCAAATTAATTCCTTGGAGGACCAGGTGACTGTGTTGTCTAAGGAAAATGATAGACTGCAAGCTAACGATAAGAGGTAAAAGACCACAGGTTCTATCGTGTTCAAAAATGTTGAGGCAGCCACTGCCATTGTTAACTCAAAATTATCCTGATCGAATCATATCCCTACAGCCAAGGTATGTTATTTCAGCATTGATTTTAAAACGATTCTATTGGTTTTGAATTGGCATAAACGATTGTGTTTGCGTTGAATTATTATCAAATATTTGTTTGATAAATCAAATATAGTTCTGTTTTGATTGAATTGATTCAATACGATTTCGTGTGTTTTGAATTGGCATAAAAGATTTGGTTTGTTTTAGAAAAAAATGATTTGCTTGTTTTGAACTAGTAATAAAGGATCTGTTTGATTCACTGCATACATTTCTGTTATCATTTGGATTAATTTAAAACGATTTTGTTTGTAAATATGACTAGCTACAAAATCGTGAGCTTCTGTAACTAGTCATAAAATTTGGATTTTTGTTGATTTTATAACTAAACACTATCTAAAATTGTTTATTCTTGTCCATCTACAGGTACACACAAATTTCAATGGGAATTGGATCTGATGTGGTAGTTTAGAAAATGCCTTTTGTTACACATTTTTGGGATTAGATTGTTAGTCTTAGGTAGAAATAGGAATCTGGGAGATTGTTCCCATATTTTTTGCAAACAATTTTTGATATTTTCCACAGGGGATGTTTCATCTTGTGGCCTTTATATACTTATTATTTTTTGTAAACAATCCATCACTGTTGGGAGAACAGAGACTATGGACTTATGATTATACGGACTCGAATAGAAGTGGATTTGTTGTACGGCTTTAGCTTCAATTTATCTTACTTTTGTTCAAGTTTTGTGCATAACAATTTGTAATCAAATTATTCACTACTTTAGATATCAAGATTTGTTACAGGTTGATGCATTATGATTTAAATTATGTCCATATTTGATGTATCTCATTTTACTCACAACAATTACTTTGTTTGAATTTAATGAATAGAAGGTTTATCTTCTTTGTTAAATGAACGGTTATGTACAAATCTTCACACTGGGATTTATCTAAAATTTGATGATCTGTAAAGTATATATTTTTTTTTGTTTTATGTCTTGTTTGTTCTGTCATTCATATTCAAAGAGCATTGTTGCTTCCTGTTTACGAGAATCTTGTGGAAAATCTGGTGCGGGTTTCTCCCATCAAACAGCTAAATCGAGTACTGTGAACAGGACAAATAGGAAGCGCTTCTACAGGTCAGTTTGTTAGTGTTATTAAATTAGTTAATTAATATATAAATTTCTTGTATTCTGAACACGTTTCATTGTTCATCTCTATAGTTCATATTTACAGTTAGGATTGTTATTTTAATTGCTTAGTTTAGATAGATTTCATTTTGTTCATTTCTCATAAAAATTATAAAAATAAAAAATAATAGCTTCGCTGTCATAAGACATTTTACAAATGATTTTGCAAATTTCGATCAAAATTTGTATTCTGTAAATACTGTACATATATAATTGAGATTTATTTGTATCGATAGCTGAACATTTAATAAGTAGAATGATTGTTTTATAATATTAGTCAGTGAACTGTATATATATATATATATATATATATATATATATATATATATATATATATATATATATATTAGATTTGTATATAGTTTGTTGTAGCTGCTTTTTTCACTTAGATTAGTTTCTTTAGGTTAGTTTTTCTTTCATTTTCCTAGGACTTAGATGGGCTAATAGAGCCGCTAAACCCGTCGGAGTGGATCATTCCAAACGGATTGGGTTATTTAGACAACCCCGGACTGGATCCACCCCTCCAGTTGACGAGCGGTCAATTTCGCTCGTCAACACAACATCATCGAATTTTAAATTATTTGAACTAGAGACAGAGTTACTTACAGCCATGACCAAGCCATTCTAGCTTTCTGGCAATGAACACAAGATTAGAAGAGCCCTGACCTCATCATGAAAGTCCACTTTTACAGAACTTAGTTGATTAGTAACCATATTAAAATCATTTAAATGATCTTCCACAGACCCACCTTCTGACATATTCATATTAAATAATCTCTTCATTAGAAATACCTTATTGGACGCCGAGGGTTTTTCATACAATTTATCCAATTCATCCATCAAACCCTTCGTTGTATTTTCTTTCCAAATATTGAAAGCCATTGACGCTGCTAGGCTCAACCATATCATTCCTAGAGCCTTTGTGTTAAGAATCTCCCATTCTTTGTCCTTCATAGTTGTCAGCTTCTTTTTTATTCCACACAACGGTAGGAATAGATCTTTCTGATATAAATAATATTCCATCTACTTCTTCCATAACTGGTAGTTTTGGCCGTTAAATTTTTCGACCCTAAACTTTCCATCTTCTGACATTGCTCCCACTCGAACAAGGAACCCTCTTTTCCTACAAGTTACCTTTCGCTTTGATACCAGTTGTTAGAAAAAAATGGCCATGGAGAAATAAAATAAAACAAATGCGGAAACAAAACATAGAAGATACATAATACAATAAAGACACAGATTTACGTGGTTCACCTAGTGTGGGCTATTTCCACCAGAGAAATTGTCTGGTCCTTCCTTTATTATTATCCAACATATGAAGGGATACAACCTACAACAAACCCGCTGTAACTTCCTATTCTTTCTCTCAAAATATCTCATCTTAGAATACAATATTCGCTATGTTCCATAGCCACAATACATTTCCCTCATAACATAGGGTTTCTTTCTAGGGAAAAAAACCCTAACATAATTTCTACCATTAGATCTGCGACCTTATAATGAATGGTAACCCCCCTCTGCACTCCCCTGTGTTTAAGAGTGTACATACTTCTAGGGCGTAAATACTTCATGGGGTATAAACATGGCTGAAAACAAAAGACCTTTGAGTCAGGAAGATAATCAGGCTCCACAACCAACAAGGTCGTGAGTTGATCACATCAGAGACTCCCAAAACGCAAAATCGTGAAAAGATCACAATTGTTGATCAAAGGAGATAGTTGGACCATTGGATCATCTTTTCATGATTTCGTGAGTTGGGAAAGTAAGAAGGGAGAGTCATGAAAACTTGTGACATGCGAAATCATGAAATAATCAGGGTTGTCCATTCTAGGGGATGCGTGGCGTAGGATCCGAACCAAAGAAAAGTCTTCCAAGGAGTGTTGATGGTATGTGGTCCCACAATGAAAATTTGACCTGGGTTGTCTAAAGCAGAGGAGCACGTGGTAGTAGATAATGCGAAATCATGATTTTTCATATTGGAAGTTTGAGCATGGAGCATAGCGCAAACTCCCGACACGAGAAATCGTGAAGCGCTCAAAGTTTGGGCCAATGGTCATAGCCCGTGGCCCTATGGTGTGTGGGTCTGGGAAGAATATTAGCACCTGTCGCGTAGAGCTGGTGACATGGGGTCTTCAAGGAAGCAATATTGGCTGTCAATTTTAGAGGAGATTCGACTGTCGATCTAGATGGGTCATTTTCGCGGTTTCGGGCATCGGGATTTTTGAAATCAAGGGGAGTGCAAACTCCCGAAATGTGAATCCCCAAAATTTTATAGGGGATAATCATAGGTTTCATGGCCCGAGTTCATGTGGAACGATGGATAAGAGTTGTGCCAAGGGACAAAAGTGTCTGTTTTGATTGCAGAAGGAGAGAAACAAGGCTCGAGGCATCGAGATTAATTCGATAAAGTCATGGGCATTGCCTAGAGCATTCATGGATGTTAAGGCTCATCTTGATCCCAATGAAGACATTTAATGAAAGTGGGGGATGGTGTTTGAAACCTCGCTTCATCACATAAATGGAAAGAATGAAAGGATGGCTGTGGTGGCTAGTTGATAGCCCATAACTCCTCTGTAAATGGGTTTTCCTGTAAAGCCCATATTGTTTTAATTTCGCATCTGACAGAGGAAGACAATTGAAGCCTAGAAACAAAAGGATGAGACACAAATCTTTGAATGCAATGTTTCATTCGTGTCCCTAGGTGTTGTTAGTAGTTTTGAGTATATATATACTCAGTTTTTGTATTTTGTAAGGGTTGATGGTTGATCTAGGCTCCCGTATTGTAAAGTTTTGAGGAAGCACTGGTTCCTCTGGTTATGCATCTTTATTTGAGACTCCTTGTTTAATGAAAGTCATATTATTTCTGTATCTCTGTAAACAACTGTGTTAAAACACTCAGAATTGGAGGATCCAGTGGAGGGTAGTTATGTTGTTGTGATGTAGGTTTGATCACTGCAATATTTTCACCAGTTTTAATTAGTTTCCTGTGTTATCTTTTCCCTCTTACACTAAGTAGCTCAGAATTGGAGGATCTAGTCGAGTTGTTATAGTAGCATTGTGATGTAGGTTTGATCATCGTGTTGTTATAACTATGTCGTTTAGGCATATCTTAGTGTTCATAGGCTGCTGGAAGACCGAATGTCCATAACAGACTCTTAAATTTTCTCACCAAGTATTCCCTCTGCTCATTTTAAACTCAACTTCCTGACTGGAGTTAGATCAAGATCTCACTTTTTTATGCTTTTCCTAGTCTAGGATTTTGAGTTAAAGCGATAGTCTCTTGGGTCTGCGCCCATTTGACCACCCTTTTTCATTCATTGTGACATATAAAATTGATGGGTATCATGCTTAACTCTGCTACAATCCAAAGGTGACTTCTAGTGCTAACAGGAGTGACGAATCCCATGGAATAATCAAAATGTCCATCTATCTTGATTTAAGGTTTCATCTTCAAAACATTGAGAGCCCAGATAAAGCTTGGGAAAATCTTGAAGTTGTGTTTGATAAACACAATATTATTCGAGCTCACCAATTGGAAAATAAGTTAATGACTTTAATTTCAAATGATTTTACTTACATTGAAGACTACTTATCTAAGTTCAAAACACTTAGAATTTTGTGTATAGAATGAAAACTAGATCTTAAGTAAGATCGATGCATATATGCTATTCTTTCTAATCTTGGTAGTGCATATTCTATTTTTGTATCCACCTTTTATGCAACTAGAGAATATATAAGGAATGATTATAAAGAACCTTCTTTTGATTCCTTTTTTTATTCTCTAATTCAAGAGAAAGATAAGCTTGTGCAACTTGGATTGATCAACACTACATGTACATCCAACAAAGATTTAGTGGCCCAATATAAATATATACCCAATAGTCCCAAGAAGCAACATCCCCGTCACAACAAAAAACAAACCAAGGGTCCCAAACATTCTTAGATAGCTTGTGCTCCTAATGGTGACAAATGAGTAAAATCCAAAAATAAGAAGACCGATAGACATTGAAACTTTTGTGGGAAATATGGTCACGATGATTCCAAATGTTTTAAGAAGATTGTAACTTCATAAGAAACGATGAAGAAACAAAACATCAATATTGATTCTACTACTTCTTCTTCTCATGGACATGCAATTTCTGCTTCTGGTTTCTCATTCAATGCAACTTCTACTTCAAATGAGTGGATTATTGATTATGGAGAATCTTATCATATGGCTAAGGATAAAGCCATGCTTTCTTCTCTTAATGAATGTAACACCAAGAAAATATTTGTTGGTAATGATAAATATCTTAGTATTGTAGGGTTTGGAACACTTTAGGTAGATCATTTCAATGATGTATTCTATGTTCCAATTATTTCCTCCAACATTTTATCAGTATATCAAATCACTCATTTAGGTGAAGGTAAAACCATAGAGTTTTCACCTCACCAAGTTGTAATAAAGGATATAAAATATCTTAAGCATGTTCTCACAATTGGAATTGCTGATGATGTTACCAAGTTGTACAAGTTTGACAAATTTGGGTCATCATTTTTTCCATCGGTTTTTTTTGCTCGTAGAGATGAATTGAGAAAATTTTGACATGAGAATTTTTGTCATATAAACTATTGATCTGCAAAAACTATGTAATCAATAGATGGTGACTAGTCTTCCTCTTATTTCCTACCGAGATGGTGTGTGTGCCAGTTTTGTTCTCGAAAAGCATCATTGGAAAATTTTGAAAAAATGTACCCCTTTACACACCTTGTCCCCTTTGTAGCTTGTTCACAGTGACTTATGTCGTCCAATTTCTTCTCCTTTTTCTAGGTGCAATTATTTCTTAACTTTCATTGATGAATTTTCTAGATGCACTTGAGTTCACTTCTTAAAAATTAAGAGAAAAGTTTTTGACATACAAGGCCCTTGTAGAAAAATAATCTGGACAACAAACTCAAGGGTTAAGAATAGATAATGGAGGTGAATATGTGAACAATCAATTTATAAGTTACTACATTGCACAAGGCATCCAAATGCAACACACTGTTCCTTATACACCACAAAAAAATTGTGTTGCTGAGTGAAAGAACCACCCATTAAAAGAAATGGATAATTGTATGATCCATCTAAGGGATTAATTATAAAGTATTGGACAAAATCCATTAACTGTGCAAATTACCTAGTAAATCACACTCCCACAAAGGCTCTTAACAATATAACACTAAAATAAGCAAGGAATAACAATAATACATATGCAATCCATTTATGTGTATTTGACAATGTAACATGGGCTCAAATTCTTGATGAGAAAAGGAAAGCATTGCAGCCTAAAAGTGAGAAGTGTATATTTTTTGGTTATTCTTAAGATTTCAAAGGTGACAGACTTCTTCAACCACATTGTAATGAAATTATTATTAGAAGAGATGTTAAATTTCATGAAAATATCTTGTCCTGTGACCCAAATTTTCCATTTGTGTCTTCTTCAACCTATGAGGCATCTTTGACATTTGTGCCTTATTTTATTCCTTTTCTAGTTTCTTGTTATTCAAACGATGACAATGAGGATGAAAATCCAACTCTTCCTACTCAACTTCATTTATATGAGTCTATTGAACTTGAACCTACACCAACACCATTACTTCCTAGATGGGTGTGTTCAACATGAGAAGCAGTTGTTGATCTTGTCAGTGATCCTTCAGATCAACATAGAACACGTTCAAAGTTCCAACAACCTCTTCTCTTTTGGCTCAAGTTTTAGAGACATTTTTAGAAGCTTAAGGCCATCAAGAATGGGATACAATAATGAATGAAGAGTATCGTTCTTTAATGAAAAACAATACTTGGGATATTTTACCTCTTCCGAAAGGAAGAAAACTTGTCTGATTAAATGGGTGTATGAAAATAAGTATGCATCAAATGGAAGTGTTGAAAGATACAAGTCCTAGTTAGTTGCAAAAGGGCTCTCTCAAGTTGAAGGAATAGACTATAATGAAACCTTTGCCTATGTAGCCAAAATGAATTCCATTCTCTTTTTTCTAGCCCTTTCTTCCCCACATAAATGGGAGGTCCATCGAATGGATGTTAAATCCACCTTATTGCATGGATATTTGCAAGAATAAATATACATGGAACAAACTCCTGGCTATGTCCAGAATGACTCTAGACCTGTTTGTCGCCTTAATAAATCTCTTTATGGTCTTAAGCAAGCTCCTTGAGCTTGGTATGCCAAAATGGACAACTTTATTCTTGATATTGACATTTATAGATGCCATTTTGACATGAGTGTCTATACCAATAAAGTAGGAATCCATCTCATAATCCTTATTCTTTATGTTGATTACCTTATCCTAACTGGTAGTGACCTAAAAGTTTTAAACCATGTGAAAAAAAAACTTGAGTAGAAATTTGAAATGATTGACTTAGGCTATTTTCACTATTTAATTAGCCTCCAAGTCTTTCAAACCAAGGAATGAATCTTTCTTTCCCAGTCTAAGCATGCTTGCGACCTTATTCACCTCTTTCACATGGAAGACTCTAAACCAGCCCCTTCTCCCTTCTATTCTGTAGTCAAACTTGCTTCCACCTGTACGTCTCCTGAAGTTGATGCCACTTTGTACAATCAGTTAGTTGATAACCTCTTATACTTGACTCATACCCATCCTGATCTTTCCTTTATTGTTGGTCTTGTTGCCTAGTATATGAAATCACCCCATCAAATCCATTGGAAATAAGCTAAAATAATACTTTGGTATGTACGAGGTACAATTCATTTTGAGATACATTACAATTCAGGGGGGAGTCCTTTATTGGTTGATTTCATTGATTCAAATTGGGTTGATGACCTTGATGATCGAAAGTTTACTGCATGTTATGTTTTCATCCTTGGTTTAGAACCTGTCACTTGGGCATGTAAGAAACAACACGCTATCTCTCTTTCTTTAGTAGAAGCAAAGTACTGAGTAGCAGTTAATGCACTTTAGGAATTATTTTGGCTTTGAAATATTATTTTAGAGTTTGGATTCCATCAAAAACATCCGACCACCCTCTAGTGTGAAAATAAGAGTTCCATCAAGCTCGCCAAAGATCCAGTTCAACATTAGCGCAAAAAAAACATATATATTCACACACACTTCATCTGAAAGCCCATTCATGATTGGGTTATTGAAGTGCTTTTTTTCCCTATAGATGATCAAGTTTAAGAAATTTTCACAAAGTCTCTTACAAAAGTGAAGTTTTCCAAACTTCAATATATGTTAGGATTTTAGGAAGATATCATTAAGGGGGGATAGGCTCTAATGCCTCCTTCCTTATCCTATCATGTCTCCTTTGTAAATCCTTCAATCCCATTCCAAGTTGTTCTTAAGGGGGGATGTTAGGATATTTGGACACTTAGGATTTAGTTAAGATCAAATTGGTCTAATGTGTCGTTAGGTAAAATGTGTTTCTTGGTGTGTTTATTTAGTATGAATTAGTATGCATTTGTAGTTAGGTAATTTTATGGTCGCGATGTGTTCCTGACATGGAGTGATTTAACGGTTACGATATGTTCTCGACATAGAGTGATATGAAGGTTCATATTATCCTTGATCTCAATGAATACATTGATCCATGGCTTGACACCTGATTATTCCATGATCTATATTTAAAGAGCATAGAGGCTCATTTGCCGATGATCAATTTTGAGAATCTCTTTGTAATATTTTTCTTTTGCATTAATAAATTGCTCCAATTAGCCATGCTGGCTAGCACTGTGGATGTTTCCCCATAGGATTTTTGCCATGTAAAAACATCGTTGTGTTGATCTTTGATATGGTTGTGTGAGTGGTTACTGGAGGTGTTCTTCCTCTGTTAGAGTACCTATCTTGTTGAACACAATCCACTCTCCACTTTTTGACAAAGAGGGATTATGACCTCTAAGACTAGTGGGAATGGAGAATTTTGTTTACATCTGCCCCTAAGTTCAAAAACCAAACCATCTAACTTTTCACCAAAAGTATGCTTATAGTTTCATAACCTAGGATGGTTTTAAATTTACCCACCACCCACTACCTTAGGGTACTGGATGGCATTCAGTTGCTTGCAAACCAACCAACCATAGCTACATCCTCCATGTTTTGAATTTCGTTGAGGTTTATGACTTCCCCCGAGACCATGCTAGTTTCTTCCACTTTTCACTTTATACACTTCCAGTTTTTTTTTTTTCCTTCCATGGATTTAGACCCTGAGAGCCTGATGATAAGGTTTGAGGGCATGAGAGATGAGTAACTACTCATCAAATCATATGTAAGAAACTAATCAATAAATCCATCACTTTATTAAATGTACTAGTTTTCTAATATAAAAACCAATGGGACCTTCATCTCTTCCAATGCAGCTTCTTCATCATGATGATGTGTGGGAGATAGAACCCAAAAGAGATCATTGGTGGGCCTTGGAATAGTAGAAATAATGCTACAACATCCTTGGATTGTTACTTTACTTGTCAACCTAGGGTTCATATGAACTTTAGAAGTGTTGTGAAAAGTATATGCAAAGTGCACTGATAACATTATAGGTCTAAAGATGGCTAAGGGGTTTTATGTATGAAATGTGATTGTGCTTGTGTATAAAATATGAATTTGAAAACTTAAGATACTTTTATGAATGGAAGAAAACCAAATGAAAGAGTAGCCAATCTATATTCAGTAAAGAGATTTATTCTAATGGAATGAAAGGAAACATATTGAGCTATAAGGAGAAGCCAACGTGATTATGAAGCAAAGAAACTAATTCTCTTTGCATGAAAGGAAATTGCATGGAAGAATATGAACTATTGCATGGAATGAATGAACCTAATTATACCTAACACTTTGGACAACATCAAGACATGTCTTATCTTATTAACTAATGGTAACTTCCTAAAAATATGAATAAGGAATTCAAGAAAATTTAGATAAAACTTTCCTATAGGAAGTTTCTACAGGAACCATAATAGTTCTACATGAACTGTAACAGTCTTACAGGAAAATTCTATAAGATGACTAAAATATTCCTTAAGAGCTTGTAGAAACTTTCCAAAGAATAGATGAAGCTAGAATAAAATGAAATAAAATGTAAGTAAGGTTATTACCCTTGAAAATATTCCCTTGAGAATCCAAATAGGATTCCAACCCTTTCTACAGGAAAATCTGCTAAAAATTATAGTTTACTAATACTCTAAACAAAATTTATAGATTGTTGTGCATGACCATCTAATATTTAAGAGAAATAAAGAAATTAAATTATAACACACTAACATGAAAGAAAAAGAATAACATAACAGAGGGTCCTTGATCCCTCTTGAGTGGGCCCTACCCAAGAAACAAAAGTGATCGAAGTGGATATCAGTGGCCAGACACCTATTCCACTAGCTCAAAATACAACTTTCCACCTTGGCAATTTTTCTACGGTGTTTCAGGTCGTGAACTTTCAGGGTCATTTTAATGCCCTAAACAATGTTTGTTTGAAATTGGGAGGCACATGAGTTAGATATAGGATTTTGCATGGGCCTTGGTATAATATGTACTTCTCGGATAGACCTTTCCAATGTGCTATCGAGTGCCCCAAATGGATATCGTATGCAAAAGTTATGCCCTCATGAAGCTGACATATCAACAACCCCCATCATGGCCCACAAACCTTTTAGTGTTTCATCTCCCGGTGTTAGGGTTTTGGATGTAGGTTTTTCTCACTTATGATTTATGTTAAAAAGGCCTTTGAAGCCTAATTGTACACACATCTTCTTATGAATGCATGTATAAATCAAATCTATTCTTAGAGATAAGCTGCCACCATTCTAGAGAGTTCATTTCACTCTGTATTTTTACAGTTTTTGTAGATTTCATTTATTAATAAAAATTGAGTATTATTGTATCTTTATGTTTAATGAAATATCTTTGGGTATTTCTTTGTTACATATTTACCTTCATTTCATTCTCATCATAATTTGAATCAATGATATCAGAGCAGTCTTATCCTTGTCATTTCTTAGTGCATGTCCCTGACAAGTTCAAGGTATAGAGATTTGGGTCTCAAGCTAGTTTCTCTAGAGGAAAAATGATCTCACTAGCCTAAGAAACCTCCCACGGTGGAAGAAAAGAGAGATGAAGGACTAGGAGATCCTATCAAGATGTTTCTCATGAAATCCCTCATACAAGAGAGGAACAAAATGATGGACACTTTTTCCCAAATCCTTCAAAGACTGTCGACAACAAAAGATGCATATTCATCAAGTGACCACTTTGGAAACAATTCCCCCTTCAAGGTACAAGTTAATTTTGATATTCCTATATTTGAATTTCAGATAGACACAGATTCTTTGAAAAAGTTGTTGAATATACTAGAAGGTTATTTCTTTGTTCATAATTTTTCCAATAGGGAAAATATCACCTTTTCACTCTTGAAGGCTATCTCCCATGTCAAAGATTGGTGGGAGACTTACTGTGAGAAAATATTTGCAGAGGATTCTAGAATATTTGGGGTTGAGCCCACTTGGGACTCATTTATATATTCCATCAAGGAACATTATTACCCTATTGGAAACTATGATGACAAGTATACAATATGGATTGTGTCAAGAGAGGAGCCAAACAATGCTGGAGTTCATGAATACCTTCCATACCTTGCACACCAAGATGGGTATCAAAGAATCCAAGTGGAATTTGGTTCTAAAATATCATGGGGGCCTACACAAGTACATCTAAACATAAATGGAGTTTTTGGACATCTTGTCACTGGGATCCTCTTATCGATATGCTATCAAAATTGAGCATAAATTTAAGCAACATAAAAAGTGGGAGTTTGGGTCTACAACTCCGCAATAACCAAAGTATGGTAAAGGTGACCTAACTCACAAAACAACCAACCTCAAGAAAAAAAATCCAAGCCGTGGGAAAATAAAGGTAACGGGTATACAAAGAAGGAAACTGGAAAGTGGTGTGATTTCCACAAAATCCCTTGGTGGTTGAGTTCAAATAAAAATAGCCGAACCTTGACTCAAACTTTGATTCAGAAAATAATAAAAGGAAATAGGTCATTGATGCAAACGCACTACTACCATCGTGACCACAAATATCCAACCAGAAAAACCAAATGAGAATGAGGAGGGGGGATGCCTCTTCCATTCACAGATCTGGGTGAAGGGGACCCCACTTCATTTTATTTTTGATAGTGGAAGCCAAAATAACATAATCTCAACAAACATCATCAAGCAGTTGGATTTTGTGACAACGCAACACCCACAACCATACAACATCGAGTGGCTTTTCCATGGGCAAGATCTCTATGTCATCCAACAGTGTCTCTTGTCCTACAACATCAATCCTTTCAAGGATGAGGTACTATGTGATTTTTCCCCACTAGAATTTTGTGATTTTCTTTTAGGCCAACCATATATGTGAAATCATCATTCTATTTGTGAGTCTTGACCTCATAGTGTCATTGTTACTTTGGGGGGTCATCTCTACAGGGTACCAGAGGTAGTTCCAATTATTGTCTTGGAAAAATGTGCCACAAAGTAATCTCTCATACCACAAGGTTTATCCTCTTCATGATATGATTAGAAGGTGGCCACCCACCCATTTGTGTAGCTCAAAATACAGTTTTTTACCTTGGATTTTTTTCTAGAGTTTTTAGGTCTTGAGCTTTCGGGGTTGTTTTGAGGCCCTAAACGATTTTTTTTAACATTGTGGGGCCTATATAATAGTAATATTCTATGGCTTGGGCCCAATAAAAATGTGTACTTATCGACTAGACCTTTCCAATAGGCTATTGAGTGCCCCAAACAAAGATCGTATGAAAAAGTTACTCCCTCGGGAAGTTGACGTTGTTATCGCACAATTTGTAGTTTTGGAAAATCCCAACCCAATCCATGGAAAGTGTGGCACAATTGGGAACACTTATCACTATCACCTCAATAGATGTCCCCCTTATTTTAGTAAAGGGTAAATCCAACAGAAGGGAGGATTCCCGCATGATCCTAGGGGGATTGTGATGGAAAGTGGAAAATGATCAGAAGATTCCCTTATAGGTCAAGGGAAAGAGTGGAAATGAAGAGTCTTGTGAGTTGATGAATGTTTCCAAGGTTATTTTCCTACAAAACAATGTTAGACATGCCTGGAACAAGACAATTTAAGAATATTTAAGATTCAAAAACAAAGGGGGTTCAACAAGAAACCTTGTTGTCCTAAATTGAAACAATATGGATATATATATATCATTAGTAAAATAGTATAAGAGATTCAAATTTTACCATCAAAATCAAGTGCAATATGTTGGAAATAAAACTAATAACAAGTAGATAAATTTCCAATGATTAGAGAAAGACTTTGATGGCATTTAGAGGGCTGTTAGTAAGTGTTATCAACAATATTTGTAACAACCTTATGGCTATATCAAACTTTTGCTAAAACAATAAATTATAGCCACTAAAATAAGCAAGTAAACCACCCAAATAGTAGCTTACCCAAATAGTAGCTTATAACCATTAGAATAATTACCAAGGATTACAAGTGAATTTTAGTGGTAGAATGGTGAGTAAAAGAGTGAAAGAGGATGATTTTTATGCAGCCCTATTGGTTGTAGCATAAAGTTTATTACAAAAATTAGATTACTTGGATAATCAAGACACCCTTAGGGCATAATGTAGCTTAAAGCATGTAAAATCAAATTTCAAACTTAGACAATTAAATCTTCTTGATATCATGTTTACCAATGCACAATATCCAATCTCCAATGCAAACATACTAGGGCCTTATCTATTTGGTTATGGAGTCTCTTGTTTATGAGCTAGGGTTTATTACTTCTCTAGGTGCATAAGCCCTTTTACTTCCTAGAGAAAACAAAAGTTAGCAAGGTAAATCTACAAGGGTGTAATTCCTTTTACTCCTTGTAGCAACCTTTGTAAAATATATTTTTCAATGACAACAAAGATATATATTGATGGAGGGTACATGCCCATATATTCCTCCAAGGGTATTACAAATTAACCTTGAAATCAAGAAGAAAACATAAAATTTGTAGAAATTTCTTACCTAATCCAATAATAAG